>SJYA01002027.1:205194-307170 GCA_006410615.1 Neotragus moschatus
CCACTTGACTTCACATTTCAGGATGTTGGTTCTAGGTGAGTGATCACACCATCATCATTATCTGGATCATGAAGATCTTTTATGTGCAGTTCTGTGTATTCTTGCCAGCTCTTCTTAATATCTTCTGCTTCTGCTAGGTCCATACTAGTTCTGTCCTTTATTGAGCCCATATTTGCATAAAATATCTCCTTGTTATCTCTAATTTTCTTGAAGCTATCTATGGTCTTTCCCATTCTTTTTTTTCCCTCTATTTCTTTGCATTGATCACTGAGGATGGCTTTCTTGTCTCTCCTTGCTAATTTTGGAACTCTGCATTCAAATGGGTATATCTTTCCTTTTCTCCTTTGCCTTTTGCTTCTCTTCTTTTCACAGCTATTGGTAAGGCCTCCTCTGACAGCCATTTTGCTTTTCTGCATTTTTTTATTTGGAGATGGTCTTGATCCCTGTCTCCTGTACAGTGTCATGAAGCTCTGTCCATAATTCATCAGGCACTCGATCTATCAGATCTAGTCCCTTAAATCTATTTCTCACTTCTACTTTATGATCATAAATGATTTGATTTAGGTCATATCTGAATGGGTGAGTAGTTTTCCCTACTTTCTTCAATTTAAGTCTGAATTTGGCAATAAGTTCATGCTCTGAGCCACAGTCAGCTCCTAGTCTTGTTTTTGCTGACTGTATAGAGCTTCTCCACTTTTGGTCACAAAGAATATAATCAATCTGATATTGTTGTTGAACTATCTGATGATGTTCATATATAGTCTTCTCTTGTGTTGTTGGAAGAAGATGTTTGTTATCACCAGTGCGTTTTCTTATAAAAACTCTATTAGCCTTTGCCCTGCTTTATTCTGTACTCCAAGGTCAAATTTGTCTGTTACTCCAAGTGTTTCTTGTATTCCAGTCCTCTATAATGAAAAGGACATCTTTCGTGGGTGTTAGTTCTAAAACGTCTTCAAATTCATCCATTCCAGTTCATTTTAGTTCGCTGATTCCTAAAATGTTGACGTTCACTCTTGCCACTCTTGCCACCAAAAGGAAAATTTGATTGCTTCCAATTTGCCTTAATTCATGAACCTAACATTAAAAGTTCCTGTGCAATATTGCTCTTTACAACATCAGACCTTGTTTCCATCACCAGTCATGTTCACAAGTGGGTGTTGCTTTTGCTTTTGCTCCATCTCTATTCTTTCTGGAGTTATCTCTCCACTGATCTCCAGTAGCATATTGGGTACCTAAACCACCTGGGAGTTCATCTTTCAATGTCCTATCATTTTGCCTTTTCATACTGTTCTTGGGGTTCTCAAGGCAAGAATATTGAAGTGCTTTTCCATTCTCTTCTCCAGTAGGCCACATTTTGTCAGAAGTATCCACCATGAGCCATCTGTCTTGGGTGGCCTTACACAGCATGACTCATAGTTTCACTGAGTTAGACAAGGCTGTTGTTTAATGTATAAATGTATAATACATTTTCTTTTACTAATTTACAATTATATTGCACAGTATAAAAGAAGAGTATATCAGGAAACTTTGCTTTTCTATACTTAGATCCTGGAAATCAGTTATTTTTTCCTTTGACCTCCTGAAGACATGATTCGCTTACCAGTATAAGTACATTAGCAGCGTACAATGCAATGAACTGGGTTCAAAACACTATAAAATAATAATAAATAAATAAAATTGGGCTCAAATGTACTAAATCCCAAGTCCCAGACCCAGTGTCACGTGTGCAAGGCACCTTAATGTGATTAATCACTTAATCTACCTGAATTTGAATTTCATTTTGAAAAAATTCCTAGCAAAATTTTAGGATGAATGAAATGACCTAAAAATACCCTTTAAATTAAAAAAACTTTTGGTTCAAATCCAAAAACTAAACTATTATATGTAGGTGGCTTTTGAGGTGAGAGGTTGAGAATTAGAAGGTATCATACATTGAAGAAACTTAGGTGATAGAAAGGAGAAAAATTTTGTCTTCAAGACTGTTGGGAAAACATCATGAAGAAAGTTGATTATGTATCAAGGAAGAATTAGTAACTAATGGTGAGAGAGCCAGAAACATTACAGAAAATGAGTTGACATAGCCAAAGAATGTTCAGACTATCTACAGTTATGCTCATTTCACATGCTAGCAAGATAAGGCTTGATACTCTTCAATGTAGGCTCCAATAGTATATGAATAGAGAATTCCAGNGGAAAACATCATGAAGAAAGTTGATTATGTATCAAGGAAGAATTAGTAACTAATGGTGAGAGAGCCAGAAACATTACAGAAAATGAGTTGACATAGCCAAAGAATGTTCAGACTATCTACAGTTATGCTCATTTCACATGCTAGCAAGATAAGGCTTGATACTCTTCAATGTAGGCTCCAATAGTATATGAATAGAGAATTCCAGATGTACAAACTGGATTTAGAAAAGGCAAAAGAACCAGAGATCAAATTGTCAACATCCACTGGATCATAGAAAATGAGGGAAAATTAAAAAAAAACTAACAAAAAACAAACAAACAAACAAAAAACGTCTACTTATGCTTCATGGGCTATGAACCCTTTGACTGTGTGGACCACAACAAATTGTGGGAAATTCTTCAAGAGATGGAAATACCAGACCATCTTACCTGTCTCCTATGAAACCTATGTGTGAAACAGGAAGTGACAGTTAATAGAGACATGGAACAATGAACTGGTTCAAATTTGAAAAAGGAGTACATCAAGACTGTATATCATTACCTTGCTGCTGCTGCTGCTGCTAAGTCACTTCAGTAGCTTAACTTATAGGCAGAGATCATCATGTGAAATGCCAGGCTGCAAGAATCATAAATTGAAATCTAGATTCTCAAGAGAAATATCAACAACCACTCTAATGGCAGAAGGTGAAGAGTAATTAAGACCCTGTTGGTGATGGTGAAAGAGGAGAGTGAAAAAGCTGGCTTAACTCAACATTCAAAAAACTGAGATCATGACATCTGGTCCCATCACTTCATGGCAAATAGATGAGAGAAACTTGGAAACAGTGGCAGATTTTATCTTCTTGGGCTCCAAAATCATTGCAGATGGTGATTGCAACCAGAAAATTAAAGACATTTGTTCCTTGGAGAAAAGCTATGGCAAACCATTTTGTTCTTCAGTTGCTTAGCTGGGTCCACTCTTTATGATTCTATGGACTGCAGCGTGTCAGGTTTTCCTGTCTTTCACTATCTCAGAGTTTGCTCAGACTCATGTCCACAGAGTCCATGATACCATCCAAACAACTTGTCTTCTGTTGTCCCCTTCTCTCTTGCCCTCAATCTTGACCAACATCAGGGTCTTTCCCAATGAGTCACCTCTTCACATATGGTGGCTAAAGTATTGGAGCTTCAGCTTCAGCATCAGTTCTTTCAGGAATATTATGGGTGACTTCCTCAGGATTGACTGGTGTGATCTCCTTGCTGACTCTCAAGAGTCTTCTTCAGCACCACAGTGTGAAATAATCATGTCTTTGGGGCTCAGCCTTTTTCATGGTCTAACTCTCTCATTGGTACATGACTACTGGAAAATCCATAGCTTTGATTATATGTACTTTACAGACTTGTGTTGACAAAATGATGTCAATGCTTAATACACTGTCTAGGTTTGTCAAAACTCTTCTTCCAAGGGCCAGTGTCTTTAAAGTTCACAGTTGCAGTCACTGTCCTTAGTGATTTTGGAGCCCAGGAAAATAAAGTTTATCACTGTTTCCATTGTTTCCCCACCTATTTGCCATAAAGTGACGAGTCTAGATGCCATGATCTTAGTTTTCTTGAAAGTTGAGTTTTAAACCAGCTTTTTAATTCACTCTTCTCTTTCTTTTCATAAAGATGTTGTCGAGTTCTTCATTTTCTGTGTTTAGGATGGTGTCATCTGTATATTTAAAGTTATTGATATTTCACCCAGTAATCTTGATTCCAGCTTGAACTTCATACAGCCCAATATTTTGCATGATGTACTCTGCATATAGAGGCTTCCCTGGTAGCTCAGCTGGTAGAGAATCTGCCTGCAATTCTTTGTAGAAGGAGAGTAGGAGAGTCTTCTATTCTCCTACTCCTACCTCCTACCAAAGTAGGAGACTTTGATTTGATTCCTGTGTTGGGAACATCCCCTAAAGAAGGGATAAGCTACTCATTCCAGTATTCTTGGATTTCCAACAGTGGCTCTGAGGGTAAAGAATTCACCAGGATTGAGGCAGACCTGGGTTCGATCCCTGGGTTGAGAAGATCCCCTGGAGGAGGACATGGAAAACCACTCCTGTATCCTTGCCTGGAGTGTCCCCATGGACAGAGGACTCTGGGGGGCAACAGTCGATAGTGCCACAAAGAGTCAGGCATGACTGAGCAACTAAGCACACAGCACAGTGACTAAGCACACAACACAGCACTCTGCAAATAATTTAAATAAACAGGATGACAATATTTAGACTTGACATGCTTCTTTCTCAGTTTGGAACCTGTCCATTGTTCCAACTCTTGCTCTAACTATTGTTTCTTGATCTGCATACAGGTTCTCAGGAGGCAGGTAAAGTGTTTTGGTATTCCCATTTCTTGAAGAATTTTCGACAGTTTGTTGTGATCCATACAGTCAAAGCCTTTATCATAGTCAGTGAAACAGAAATAAATGTGTTTTCTGGAATTCTCTTGTTTTTTCTCTGATCCAACAGATGTTGTTATTTTAATCTCTGTTCCCTTGACTTTTCTAAATCCACCTGGTACAACTGGAAGTTTGTGGTTCCTGTATTGTTGAAGCTCAGTTTGAGGATTTTGAGCATTACCTTCCTAGCCTGTAAAATGAGCACAATTGTGCTGTAGTTTGAATGTTATTTGGCATTGTCCTTCTTTGTACTTGGAATGAAAACTGAACTTTCCCAGTCCTGTGGCCACTGCTGACTTTTCTAAATTTGTTGACATGGTGAGTATCTTTTATTGCATTCATCTTTGCATGAAATATTCCCTCAGTCTCTGATTTTCTTGAAGTGATCTCTAGTCTTTACCATTCTATTGTTTTATTCCCTGCATTGTTCACTTAAGAAGGCTTTCTTATCTCTCCTTGATATTCTTTGGAACTCTGCATTCAATTGGGTATATATTTCATTCTATTTTGGCTTTCACTTTCCTTCTTTTCTCATCTATTTTTAAGGGCCCCTCAGACTACCATATTGCCTTCTTGCATTTCTTTTCCTTGGGGATGATTTTAGTCATCGCCTCCTGTAGTATTACAAACCTCTGTCCATAGATTTTTTAGGCACTCTGCCTATCAGATCTAATACCTTGAGTCTATTTATCACTTCCATTGTACAATCATAAGGGACTTGATTTCATTCATAGCTGAATGGTCTAGTGTTTTTCCCTACTTTCTTCTATTAAAGCCTGAATTTAGCAATAAGGAGCTCATGATCTGAGCCACAGTCAGCTCCTGGTCTTGTTTCTGTTGAATATATAGAGCTTCTCTATTTTTGGGTACAAAAAATATAATCATTCTGGTATCAGTATTGACTATCTGGTGATGTCCATGTGTAGCCATTTCTTGTGTTGTTTGAAGAGGGTGTTTGGTATGACTAGTGTGTTCTCTAAGCAAAACTCTGTTAGCCTTTGACCTACTTCATTTTATATGCCAAGACAAAACATGCCTGTTACTCCGGGTATCTCTTGACTTCCTATGTTTGCATGCCAGTCCCCTATGATGAGAAGGACTCTGTGTGTGTGTGTGTGTGTGTGTGTGTGTGTGTGTTAGTTCTAGAAGGTCTTGTAGGTCTTCATAGAACTGTTAACTTAATTTTCTTTGGCATTAGGAGTCGGGACACAAACTTTGATTTCTGTGATGTTGAATGGATTGCCTTGAAAAGGAACCGAGATCATTCTGTCACTTTTAAGGTTGCACCCAAATACTGTATTTTGTTTGCTTGTTTGGTTGGTTGGTTTTTGCTATGAGGGCTATTCCATTTCTTCTAAGGCATTTTTGCCCATTTTAGTAAATATAATGGTTACCTGAATTAAAGACACCCATTTCTGTCCATTTTAATTCACTGATTCCTAAAATATCAATGGTCTCTCTTGTCATCTCCGGTTTGACCACTTTCAATTTATCTTGATTCATGGACCTAACATTCCAGGTTCCTATGCAATATTGTTCTTTATCACATCAGCCTTTATTTTCACCACCAGATATATATGCTACTGGACATNCCATTTCTGTCCATTTTAATTCACTGATTCCTAAAATATCAATGGTCTCTCTTGTCATCTCCGGTTTGACCACTTTCAATTTATCTTGATTCATGGACCTAACATTCCAGGTTCCTATGCAATATTGTTCTTTATCACATCAGCCTTTATTTTCACCACCAGATATATATGCTACTGGACATCATTTTCACTTTGGTTCAGCCTCTTCATTTCTTCTGGACTTATTTCCCAACTCTTCTCCTGTGGCGCTCTTTGATCTGGGGGGTTCATCTTTCAGTGTCATATCTTTTTGCATTTTCATACTGTTCATGGTGTTCTCAAGGCAAGAATACTGAAGTGGCTTCCCATTCCCTTCTCCAGTGCACCATGTTTGTCAGAACTCTCCACCATGACCAGTCTTGGGTGGCCATACATGACATGGTTCATATTTTCATTGAGTTACATAAGGCCGTGACACATGTAATCATGTTGGTTTGTTTTCTGCAATTTTGATATTTATTCTATCTACCCTCTGACAAACCTAAACAGTGTATTAAAAAGCAGAGACAGCTCTTTGCTGACAAATGTCTGTATAGTCAAAGCTATGTTGTTGTTTTTTTCCCTGCAATCATGCATGGATGTGAGAGTTGGACTGTTAAAAAAGCTGAATGCTGAAAATTTGATGCTTTTGAATTGTGGTGCTGGAGAAGATTCTTGGTAGTCCTTTGGACAGCAAGGTAATCAAAGCAGTCGGTCTTAAAGGAAATCAATTTGAATATTCATTGGAAGGACTGATGCCGAAACTGAAGTTCCAATAATTTGTCTCCCAGATGCAAAGAGCCAACTCAGTGGGAAAGACCCTGATGCTTGGAAAGACTGAAGACAGGCGGAGACCTGAGCAACAGAAGATGAGGTGGTCAGATAGCATCACTGGCTCAATGGACATGAGTTTGAGCAAACTCTGGAAGATACTGAAGGACAGGGAAGCTTGGTGTGCTGAAGTCCATGGGATCAGAAATAGGTGGATATTAGTGACTGAACAACAATTAGAGAAAATAGATGTTGAAAAATTATTTTTCTTATTATTATATTGAGAAGAAGTTGTATCCTAATGAATTTAAATTAGCAATTTGTCTTATGCCAGTACACATTGCATAGTGCAGGGGATAAAATATGAGTATTATAGTGCTTTGAAATTTTAATTAAAACACCTCCAAGAACTAAAATCTCGAGGAGATTAAAACAATACCAAGACAACAAAATCCTCAATCTTTCAAAGGAAAAATAATACAATAAAATTAATTCAATTCAAACCATAAGATTTCTGCTTGAATTATCTAAATAACTGTTCTGATTATAAGTTTAAGAGAAAAAAATAGAAATGAGATATATTTCATCTTTCTCCTACTGGTAAATTTCATTTGAAATGTATAATTTTGCATCTAGTAAGTTTTATTCAAATCACCTAGCTTTCAAACAGGCAAAATAGTAACTAATCAGTTAATGCCATGGAAAGTGGTCAAAATTTAAAAGACAGCAAGGAAACTGAATAAATATGTCCAATCTTCGGGAAAAAATCAGGTAAAGAAATAACCATCTGGTTATTNACAACATACTGGTTCCAAATAGGAAAAGGAGTACGTCAAGGCTGTATATTGTCACCCTGCTTATTTAACCCCTCTAGACTCATAGTGAAAATCTTCTTTTGTGTGTTTTCTCCTTCCTTTCATCTTCCCTTTCTTCTTTCCTGAAAATAAACATGATCTTTGTAGAAAATCTAGATAATGCTCAAAAAATTTAAAGAAGGGAGGAAAAGGGCACTCATGTGAAGATAGCTGCCTTTACCATTTTGATATACTTATTTCCTGCTGACCTTTTTCTGAGCATAGTTTTTAACATAGGGACCAAACACTATGCCATTTATTCAAGAAGTCACAAAGGTGAATAATCCATTATCTCTCTTCGTTGCTATTTAGAGGGTTCCAAACTGGCCCAAATTTTCTATATGTTTTAGCGATTTTTTTCCCCACAAGTGTGCCATGTGATTTTTAATGTAATGAAATCCTATTTAAAATATTCTGAAATCACTCTAAATTAATGATTAATCAGAATCATACCACATAATATTCAGTCTAAAACACAGAGATTCTACGTTTATCATCATGTATAGTCTTAAAGTATGGCTTATCAAATTTCCTTTAAAAAGCATAGAGCAGTTTTCTGTGTTCACTCCATTAAGAAGATTGTTAAGTTAGCATGCTGCACTTAAATCAATATTTCAACAATATTTTCTTGAACCTTTTTAATTGCATTTTTTATGTTAAAAAATGCTGTTTATGAATATCCCTTTTGTTGGTCTGCTCTAAGAAATACTGCTTACATATGAATATTTTGAATTAAGAATAAATGAAATTCCGTTTTTGCTATCAGAAGCAAATTGTAAAAATGCATTGCTTGTGTTTGAAAATCAGTATACTCTATTAGCAAGCCTGTCAATATAAAAAGTGCATTCCATTTCCACCTCTTGCTCTAATAACCTTTTCTGTGTTACTCTGAGGCAGTTCACATAATCAGAGTATATTGTCAGCTTACTGGAGTTGGGGAAGCATGAAATGAAAATCACGTTAATATTGATCCAATTCTTTTACGTGCAAGTGTCCTTGATGTCCTTTTCCACAGAGCAATAACTGTTGATGTTAGGTAGCCATTTTCTTTTATTTCTTGTAGTCTAGCAAATCGTTTACAAGCATAACTAATGTGAATAAGAACTTACCACTTAGAAGAATAATCTGTGAACATTCCATCTTAATTAATGCCCATATTGCTAATTCTGCATATTTATCCTGCCAATGAAATATTTTGGGGGGGTCAGAGAACAGCCTACTGGCATATATAAGGTTTATGTCTCATTTAAAACAATCAAAAGTCTGCAAAAGTTACTCATTTCATTAGTAAAAGCACAAAGGATGCTGCACTCTAATTTTATGTGATACAATGATATGCTAGATGGACCATAAATAGTAGCATCAATTATTAGTTCAGGGAAGGATTACCATTTCTGAATCAAATTTGTTATAAATTTGAAACTAGTTTCTTGGTAGTTTTATGGTGGTATAGATAGTATCTATTTTGGATTATGAAATATATTCTCTGTCAACAGAAACGAATTGAAGTAAGAACCATGATTAAATCCAATGCATTGAGACTAAAGTACCCACAACTAAGGAAGGAGTCTAAACTGTCCAGATTTTTTATCTATATTTATTAAATGTGGTCAGTAACTTCAGATTTATTATTGTTTGAAACAACAGATGAGAACTGCCTATTTGAATAGAAACAGTCTGTTTCACTTATGAAAGTACATGCTTTCATAAAATAATTTTGTATTGATAAAGCAAGGCTCCTGACTCAGTATCAGATATAAAGGAGAAAAAAAAAAGATCCTGAGATTTCCAGTCATTCTTTCCAATAGTGTTTTCATTCAGTGTCACTTTAACAGTCTTCACTATTAGGATTTTTCTGATACAAAGGCTGTTTTCCTTTAATCCTATTCTGTACAGAAGAGTATTTTTTCAGTCCTTGGTCTTTAGCAGATCTGTATTTCTCTGTCATCATCATTCATGCTTCTTAAGAACGGAAATGGTATGTTTGTACTATAAAGTCAAAGGCAGAATTTAATTTTGAATTTAAATCATTTATGGAGAGAATTATTTATCTTTTTAGTAAAAGATTGTTACAGTAAAGTTTGTTCTATGTATGTATCTGCTGCTTTTATCTCCATTAAGATTGGCTTAAAATATTTTTGAGTGGTAGGCTTCTCAATACAACAAAAAACATTTTTTCGTCTTTTTTGAAATGTTCAAAATTGTAAACTTCTCAGTAATAGATTAAGCCATATGTATTATTGCATGAGATATTATCACCATATCTCATGTAATCAGCTGAGAGATATTTATCTTAAAATCTTTTTCTTTTAAAATGGAAATTAAATAATATCATTTGGAGTTACTAAAAGCACTGTTCTGTAAAGGTATTTCTTGCTCTGATTTCAACTTCAATGAGAAAAAACAACCTCTGTTTTAAAATTTGCCAAAGTATCATATGTCATTAATAGTCCTAGTCCATTTTGTCAAAACACATTTTCCAAGCTAAAAATGTTGTGAAATGCTATATATTGAAAAGAATTTCTTCCCCAAAAATGAATGCCATCTTAAACTGATTTCAAGATGTTTAGAAATGTTAGAATTTCCTATTAATATATTTAGATAAAATTAAAATGAGATGAAATTTCCATTCTTTCCATTTCCTTCCAATGATGGAAGAAAATTATGTACTATAGGGGTCATCTATATAATTCTATAAAACAAATTATCAACAAATTATCAAACAAATATCAACTTTGTTGAGAAAGCAGTTTTTTCCCTTATGTAAGATACTACAAATATTTATATTCTTAACATGCCTCTATTCAAAATCAAAAACAAATTTAAAATATATTGATCCTTATATCATTTTATTTAATAATACCTTTAAGTGAATGATATGATTATTGAGGGAAAACAGTTTTTAATGTAAGCTATTTACACTCTCTACAAACACTTCTTGATACCTGCCTACATGCTGTCCCTTCTGTCTTCAGGAAGCATCTGATTTAATGGAGGCACTGAAGGCTCATATTGCCTTGATATGAATATAAACAGAGTATCACAACAGCATGGTGACAGAAAGATTAATCCCAACTGAAGGAAGGGAAACCATTATTGAATAATCAGTATCTGCTGAGTATTGTGCTCATAAGACCTAAGATGCATTTGGTAGCTTATTTGAGTTTTTTAATCCTCACATCAGCCTGCATTTTCCCCTTTGCATAAACCTTAGGCAGCAGTGTTATAATCAATAAAGAATTGGTTGTATTCTTGTTCAGTTTTAAATTAAGGACTTAGTAAACTCTTTTTAATACTTTTGTTAGTTTATTTTCTCAACATTTTAACAAAACATTTTAAGAGCTTATTATGGGAGATGTGATAGATGTGCATTCGATCCCTGGGTCAGAAAGATTCCCTAGAGAAGGAAATGGCAACCCACTCCAATATTCTTGCATGGACAGAGGACAAAGAGTTGGACACGACTGAGCAACTAACACTGTATAAATAATATTCACGCATTTCAAAGTATTTCAGCATCCATTGTCTCATTTTAACACTGCAATAATCCTTTAGAGTTCACTTAGTAAATACCCTCTTCCAACAGCCTAGGAAACTGAAGTTAGGAGATTGGTCTGGATTTTTTTTTTTTTTTTAGTATGTTCTTAATGGATGCTTATAGGAAAAAAGAAGGAAATAATTGCAAATCACATAGTTCACCTTCCTCATGTATGAGGAAATTGTAAAGGACGCAAAGAGAAAAGTAACTTAAGTGCTGTACTTTTTCCCACTCTTCATGGGGTTCTCAAGGCAAGAATACTGAGTGGTTTGCCATTCCCCTTCTCCAGCGGACCACGTTTTGTTAGAACTCTCCATCACCAGCTTAGATGGACATGAGTTTGAGCAAGCTCTGGGAGTTGGTGATAGATAGGGAAGCCTGGCATGCTGCAGTCCATGCAGTCTCAAAGAGTTAGACGCGACTGAGCGACTGAACTGAACTAAATTGGAGTGCTGTACATATAAAATGATTAATATACTGATTATGTATTTATTTTCATGTGCTCACTCAGCAAATATTTATTGATTGCCACTTTTTTGACACTTGTTGCACTGGAAATAAAAATCTAATTAGTACACCTGAATGAAACTTAGGAAAAAAATATCAAAAATAACAGTATATTGGGACTATATATAAGATACAAAATGTATGCAGTGTAGAGAGTACTCAAACTGAATCTTGAAGAACAGAGCAGGTGAGCAAATTCCATGTAAGAGAAACTCCACATGTCATACTTAAAGGTTTGAAACTGTGTGGCATGTTTGGTAACAAAAGCTTTCAGCTCTTTGGGATCACAAGGTGTGAAGAGGTCAAATTGGCAAATCAGTGGGATTAAATAGGCAGGGAGAGGATCATGAGTTATAGACCATATACTTAAATTGTACAGATCAAATAACATTGAGAAGAGATTCTCATAGAGTAAATACACATAATATAGGTAGATACATAAGTAGGTAGGTAGGTAGATAGATATATATATACATCCATGTATTATTTTTGATAAATGAAAATTAAAGACATTTCCAAACTCAATGAAAAATAAGTAATAACTATAATATAAAACTGATAAGAAATATGCCACACTAAAATTGGCTTGCTATGGGTTTATATCTTTTCTTTGTGCATTAGCAAAACAGACATGATTTATTGCTTACCTATTATTATAAATTACTTTTTTCCTTATTGGTATAGATATTTATTTGTTGTTTACCTATTATTACAAATTAAATTTTTTCCTTATTAGTATAGATATTTTAGAGTTGACTATAGAATATTCCTTAAACAGAAATAAACTACTGAATAGTACTTTTCTGTACACTGACTGCTTGTGTTTATCAGTAGAAAAAGATATGAAGAGCAAATGAAATAATTTATTTGCCTTTATTGTCCAGACTTTCCAATTAGACATATTCTCTGAATATTATCAAGATAAGTTAATGTGTCTCATTTCTGTATTTTAACATATACTTGTTTAAAATAACAATAAAACTTTTAAATGATAATTATTATTATAATAGTAATGTGAACTGAACTGAGAGTTAGTTCAGTTCACATTGAGTAGTTAATTAGATAACATTTTCACATACAGAGCTTTAAGCATATTTACATACTAAGAAATCTAACATGTATAGGATAGTTTCCTGCATTAGTTATTTGTAATATGATGTGGAAAATATTTTAAGTGTAATTTTGGATTTGACTTCTTGAATCTATACTTTGATGGGATTTTTAAATTCTGAAACCGTTCAAATGTTATGGCATTTTAATATTTTCCTGGAAAATAAGCATATATGTCTATCCTGTGCAGGTTTACACATAATTCACATTTTCTAATCTAAGCCTTTCTGGTGGTTTGTGGTACCTGCTCGTTAATTTCTTGATGAATGGCTAAAGAGGCCAAGAGGTGCTCTCAGTCCAACATGTCTTCTGAAGATAGATGATCTCAGATAAATTCCCTTCCCAATCAGATTTTGATTTGTTGGGTGTTAAGCCAATTCTTCCTAAGGACAGTGTTTATAAGCCTTGTAATGAGACAGCTCTTTGAGACCTTACCTCTTTTTGCCTGTAATTTTGATAAATGAAAGTCTAATTCATAAAGGATATTGTGATTGAAAAGCACCTTTGGATCTCATACACATTAATTTAGATAAATGTTTGGTGCAGTACCATAAAATTAGGAAGTTTAGCGAGCTGCAAACTGATAATACTTCAACAGGGACGGTAAGTTCTGGTATGTTGGTAGGAATTCATTTACTACGTATCTTTTAAACACACAGTTGTTTTGCTGCTTTAAAACTAGAGGGGGTGACACTGAAAGCTTAATATACATTGAGACCTCACATTCCTTTAACTGCAATTTGTTTATTGGTAAATTTTAATTGTAATAACACAAGAGTAATGTAAAGCCTTTTTTTTAAGACAAAGCAGAATACAGACAGTTGTGATATGAGCAAAAACTTACTTTATCAAGCTGACTCCTGCATGCATAAAGGAGGTTATTCACTATTTCTTGTTAAGAACCAAGTTCCCTTTTGTGTTAATACATAAGATTCTTCAACTATCTCTCAAACTGAAGGCAGTTCACCAAGAATCTCTGAGACATCCTGAGATTTTCAGGTTAAGAGATATCCAGAGGTAACTTTTATTCATTTATTCAGTATTTATGAGAACTTGCTCTGTCCTAGGCAGTGTGCTGAGAACTGAGCGTACCAAGACAAAAGGATGTTTCTAGTCATCAAGGAAGGAGCTTCCAATTATAATACATGTAACTACTGTAGTAGCAGGACTTATGAGATATGATGGATGTATAGGGAAAGAGCACACAGACCTACCTAAAGAATTCAGAAAGGGGAACTCAGGATGTGTAGACTTGAACTTCAGTTCAGCAAGTGTTTGTGGCACACGTGCTTAGTACCAGGCACTGATGCTACAGAATGAAGCTACAGCCCAGAGAAGACATACTCATAATAGAGAGCACCCGCTCAGTGTGGTTGAGTTCTATGTAGACTGTGAAAGTATGGGTTGTTTAGGAAAGGCACCCAAAAGAGGTGACTTTTGAAGGCCAAGTAGGAATTAGCCAAACAAAGGAGGAAGGAGAGAACATACCTTATTGAGGGAATGCTTTTAACACAGATAAAGAGGTCCAAGAAAGCATGACATATTCTGGAAGCTGTAAATGGTTCAGTATTGCTCATGGGAGAGTAAGAAAAGGTTAAACAAAACTGGTAATGAGAGGATAAAAGGCCTTAATCAGTCATACTAAGGAACTTAGTTTTTATCTTAGGGTATAAGCCTTGCATTGAGTGTTGTTGATTGGAGGAGTTAATAAATAATATTAAACAGGAAAATATTTTCAAGTTATTAGTATTGAAATAAAATAATACTCTGACAAAAGTATTAAGGATGGTGTGAATAAGGGGGCTCTCAAGGCCTTTTAAACCAAAATGATGATGGCTTGAATTACAGCTGAGACCATCACCTTACAGGGTGAATCGTGTGTCTGTGGCTTAATGAAGTATATTGATCAAAATAGGAGGAGGTGAAGGTACAAGAGATAATTCGTTCATTTAGGGAAATGTGGAATTAGGAATATCTAGCTGAAGATGTCTAGTAGACATATGACTATAAAGGCCTCAGGAGAGAGTTCTTGGTTGTTAATCTTTGGATTTGCCTCTTTGTTCCAAAAGGTGCAAGCTTCGAATTTCTCAAATTAAGATGCTAAGCAAGCAACAAACAGCATATAGATAACTGCCCCTAGAAGATCACTGTTGGGCTGGCTTTATATCACCAAGACTCCAAATGAAATAAAGATAAGGTTCTAGAGCATTCAGTAATCAGTCCTTCAATCTTTTATTCCAGAAATGAGAATCATCTGTGGGCCAATGAAAGAAGACTACACATATAAGCCATTTAAGTCTCTTCCAAGCAGCATTGATCTCTAATACTGCTTGTTTTCTTAAGTGTTTATTGAAAGATATATTTAACAATCCATTACTTTATACTGTTAAGTTGTATTTAAACTGGGCTCTCTAAATGCTATTATGCAGTAAAAGCTAAGATGACAGAGTATACCTCTCAGCCAATGACACAGTGCTACTGTGACATGACTGTAACCGCAACATGTATTTTTTACTCCTCTGTGGGCTACCTTTGAGTCAATTTGTTAATATTTTAGCAAACAGAATTGGCTCTGAATAGCCAACAAAAAAGAATTGTGAATGCTGCAAAGAAAGACGCTAACGCTTTGGTTTACAATGCAAGTTTTACCACAGCTAGATGCTTAACCAAGACATGGTTGAGCAAATATCAGTAGACTGGAAGGACTGTTGGAAATCTCTATATTGGGCCTAGGAGAATTAACCAAAAGTATTCATTGTTCACTGGATTTTTGGCCAAAGGCATGACAAGATTTGGAAAGTAATTACATGTATACACAAAACCATAGCATCCCCTGAAACTATGATACAAAAATACTATATAGCAATGATTTATTATGCCTCCATTTCAGAAATGGACTTCCCTGGTAGTTCAACTGATAAAGAATCCACCTGCAATGCAGGAGACCCTGGTTCGATTCCCGGNAGGCATGACAAGATTTGGAAAGTAATTACATGTATACACAAAACCATAGCATCCCCTGAAACTATGATACAAAAATACTATATAGCAATGATTTATTATGCCTCCATTTCAGAAATGGACTTCCCTGGTAGTTCAACTGATAAAGAATCCACCTGCAATGCAGGAGACCCTGGTTCGATTCCCGGGTCAGGAAGATCCCCTGGAGAAGGGGTAGGCTACCCACTCCAGTATTCTTGGGCTTCCCTGGTGGCTCAGGTGGTAATAAATCTGCCTGCAATGTGGGACACCTGGGTTTGATCCCTGAGTTGGGAAGATCTCCTTGAGAAGGGAAAGGTTACACATTCCAATGTTCTTGCCTGGAGAATGCCATGGACAGAGGAACCTGGCAGGCTACAGTCCATGGTATCGCAAAGAGTCGGACACAACTGAGCAACTTTCACTTTCATTTCAGGAATATATACAACACACCAAATGAAATGTGAAGATACTTTTCTAGTTAATGCTGCTCTTTGAACCCTATACCCTAATACTAAAGTTTGAACATAGTAAATTAAACCATATTCCTCCATGTTGAATTCCAACTTCAGGTGACATGAAATATAGGTATTTCCTAGCTATATATATATAATTTACTTGTAGCTCCAATAATTTCACATTCATTATCACCTGCCAAAGCAGAAGTCTGAATGTAAATATTGAAATATTTGTTAAGGAGTCAAATCCATGAGACATTTAAATGCATTATAATTTCTGACATTCACATGGATTAACATGTAAATGCTAGGCCCACTAATTTTTCTCAGTTACTTTTTGTGTTTCAGTTTTAGCCATTTATACTACTTTCATTGTTGTTTAGTCTCTAAGTTTTGCCCAACTCTTTTGCTACCCTATGAACTGTAGCCCGCCAGGCTCCTCCGCCCATGGGATTTCCCAGGCAAGAATATTGGAGTGGGTTGCCATTCTGTTCTCCAGGGCAGGGGATCTTCCCGACTCACAAATACTGAACCCACATCTCTTGCATTGACAGGCAGATTATTTACCCTTGAGCCACCAGGGAAGCCCTTGTACTACTTTATATACATCATAATAAGGATATCACGGCTAATTCAGTTCAGCCCTGTTGCTCAGTTGTGTCTGACTCTGAGACCCCATGGACTGCAGCACACCAGGCTTCCCTGTCCATCACCAGCTCCTGGAGCTTACTCAGACTCATGTCCATCGAGTCGGTGACGCCATCCAACCATCTCATCCACTGTCATCCCCTTCTCCTCACTGCTAAGGAAATAGCTGTTTTGAAGTATTTACATTTTATGCCTACATCTTTCCTTACTCTTTCTGTGGCTTTCCAATAGCAGCCGTTTCTCCCTTCAGATGTGAATGCTTTCTTGTTTTCTTCATACTTATCTACTTTTGTGAATGATCTGATCAGTTGATTATCTGATTCACACTAAAGTGTAATTGTGGTTTGTGGTGAAGTACAGATTTTTTTTGTAGAAAGTACAGTGATCTTAGAATGCCAAGTTCTAGGTTCCCCAACCATGCATGTAGCTTTCTCTGCCTGTTTCCTCACCTGTAACATTAACATCCCTTGCCTTTCTCACAGAGTTATTTAGACCAAGTGAAATACAAAATGTACATTTTTTTCTCTAGTTGAAAGTAATATGTAAATACAGTATATATCTATAAGAAAGTAATAGCTTTTTCTCTAACACTTACTGAAAGTAAAACAATCACAGTGACCTAAATTACTATATTTTGGTTGTGATTAGGGACTGAAGAAGACGTGGTAAAGTCAAAGAAAACATTCAGAAGTCAAGCGATAGTGAATCAGAATGCAGAGACAGAGCTTATGCTGGAAGGAGATGACGATGCGGTCAGTCTACTCCAAGAGAAAGAAATTGACAATCTTGCAGGTAAATTGTTATTTTTTTATTTGTTGTAAGTAATAAGTGCACACGATGTTGCTGAATTCGAAGTCAATCTCCTGGTGAATAAGCTTGTGCCAGTGGTTGGAACAGTGCTCAGTCATCTTAATGTTAATAATTTATCTCATTTCTAATATTGAAAAGAGGAAACTACACATCAGGCTAATGATAAATGAATAGCATCTACTCTCTGTGTAATGAAGAGCAACTTTTAATATAGAAAAAATAATGGCGAGCACAAATTGTTCTCACTGACTGTCTAAATGATTGGGGGTGAGGGTGGCAAGGGGAACACGATGATAATTTAACCTGTAACTAACATGCTAACAGCTATGAAAAATAGTTACTTCAACCAGGTGACTGAGGAATTAGCCATTTCGTCCCTGCTGTCACTCTTGGGAATTCCTTCCCCATTACTGTTTTTTCTCTGTTCCCACAGCTCTAATCCCCATTTCTACAAAACATTCACTGCATGCCCACTCTCAGTTTTCATTCTGTTCTGGCGCTTGTCTAAAGTCAATTCAGAGCAGCAGATCAATGGCCCGATGGGTTATAGATGTCTTAGTGTTGCCCCATAACCATTTTGGGGTTTTAAACCACTTTGAGAATTTGATGAAAGTAGACTGTTTCATGAAGATACCAATACAGCCCTGTAC
The DNA here is from genome assembly GCA_006410615.1 of Neotragus moschatus. Classification (NCBI taxonomy): domain Eukaryota; kingdom Metazoa; phylum Chordata; class Mammalia; order Artiodactyla; family Bovidae; genus Neotragus; species Neotragus moschatus. The sequence continues at coordinate 223,733 of SJYA01002027.1, forward strand.
AGAGAGCTCACTGACCCCTGGAAACCAATCTGTGGAATCATATCCTAGATCTCAGACTAAAAACTCCTGCTTTAGAGTCTCAAAAGGGGCTGAGTCTTAACCTTTATTCTGCATTTTCACCCCATACAACTTCGGAGTGGCAGATGGCAACAGAGAAGTGGACTTATAATCATCCTTCTGTTTACAAAATAGTGCTCCTTTTTCTAGAAATGTGCCAAAAATTACCTGGCATGTTTTAGGAATGTCTCCAACCATATTTCTGCCAGTTAGAAATCTCTCATTTTACCAAAGAGAAGTTATTGTTGATTGTAAACTGGAGACAGCACATTATTGTCCCTCTCCTAGAAAATGTTTAATAAGGCTGTTCTAATACCAGCTCTTGGATGTCCCTATGTTATTAGCAATTCTGTATCATGAAAATGATTTGTCCTGTTCAAAACTAATCTTAAGTCTATGAACCAGTACTTGCCTCAGATTCCTAAGTAAATGTTCAAGTTTTGGTTCTGTTGTTTTTGTATTTTTTAAAAATACTTCAGAGATTTTTATCTGAGGCCATTTGGCAATTTAAGCAAATGAAGTCATTATTTCTTTTTGCCACAAGTTTTTGTTTTGTTTTTCCAGTATTACTCTTGATCCTAATGAACTGGAAAATATTCACAAACATGATTCCCGACATTTTTAGATAATGTGTTGTCTTTCCTCATTCCCATATCCTCGCAGATATGTTCAGTAATTATACAGTTGTTTAGTTTAGCATCTCTGGACTTTAGTTTCCACTAAAGGTAATTAGTTAATACAGATTTGGTTACTGCCTTGAAATTTATTATGATAAGATCTCCCCAGTAATACCAGAGGCAAAATCTGATAAAGGTTAATAACTCCTTTGTATTTCTCTCTTTTAATAGTAGACAGAGTAATTATTAATATTAATTTATGCAAAATTCTCAAAATAACCTTAAGTTAAAATACTTGAAGAACAAAGAAAGTAGACTTGAAGTAAATTGTTTAAAAATCCAATTGTACAGCCCTTGACCAATTCACTCTCTCAGTAGTCCTCACACTTTTGTCTTTTAAACAGATTTTTCTTTGAGCTAATTTGCTCCTTTCCCTTTCCACCTGGTCCTAACTCATAGTCTCTGTAGAATCTTTGTGTCTGAAAAACTTTGCAAAGTGTCCTAAAACACTGATCTTCTACCAGATCCTCAGTGTTCATGTTTAAATCAGCAGTGCACAGATGTGACCCTGATCTCTGAATGCGGTAGGAAAGAAGTAGGGTATGGATGTTTTGTGAAGCGAGAAGTAAGGGTCACAGAAAGCATCTGTATAGTATGTAGGTGTCTCACAGATTCATTTTGTAAATACTAAAGCCTATTTACTAATCCAGACTGCTGTGATAGTGACAATGTTACAGAAAACTAATTTGGAAAGTTGGTTACAAACCAGTATTTTTAGGTTCAAAAAATCAGCTATTAATAAGTTTTAAACCATATATATATAATTTATTGTTCTAACGAATTCTGATCCAAATAATTATCTCTGTCTCAGAAATTAAAATTTGTTAATTAATAATGCCTTTCTTAGGGTCAGTTTCTGTTTATAGGGGAGAAAAAAAAAGAGTAAGAATAGCTAGCATGTCTTGCTAGAAACCAGTCAGTGTTCGAAGAGCTTCATGTGTAATAACCTATATTACTTGAATTTTACAAATCAGGATACAGAGGCCAAGACAAATTTAAGTAGCTTGCATAAGGTTAAGAAGTATATAAATAATATACTTCCTTAGATATTCATAGTATATGGCATGAACTAAAATGAACCAACTAGTGTATTTAAATAAATATGTATATATATTTAAAGACTCTTCTAAAATGATGTAGAACAAGATCGTTGGTTTATAACTCAATTTTTATGGACTCCCAGCATACTGTACTTAAAAGTTTATAAATAAGCCTGGTAATTAATTTTACCTTTATATATGGGTTCCTGCAAATTATCTTGTAAGTTAAAATCTGACAGACCATCTTTGGCACAATTGGATTTAAATATTGACCCTTTCTCATGTTTTCTCCATTTTATTTTAGTTTTAATAAAGATAAAATGTCAACAAAGTTCTACAGTTTTAAATGTCATACAATTTTCTGTTTCACTTTTAGTTCCTTTTCTTCCCAAGCTGTTCATCTCAAGAGGCAAGTTAAATAAATGTGTGTGATTATTAATTTCTCAATTTATTATGTATTTTTCAAATGGCTAATATGATTATAATATAAAACTATGTCAATCAATTCAGTAATTATTACAATAACACCTAACTTAATTTATTTAAATTGCTGTTTTAGTTTGTAGTGATTGACCAATGTGAATTAGTACCTAAGATATCCTATGTAACTAAAATTTTCAATTTACTAATTATATTTCTACTTAAAACATTGAAATTGTTTTAATTTAACTGATTTTAGTCTAAAATCTCATTTATTTTCATCTGAAATTTAATTTGGCAAGTTATTTCTTCAAACAATTGTTGAGTAAAATTTAAAATTAACTGAAATTTATGTGAATTGACAAGTGAATGATTTAATTGATCAAAAGACTTTTTTCCCACTGATAAAATGTATTTCATTTCTTTTTAGAGTAGTAATTCTATCACATATCTGGAAAGCAATAGAAATATTTTACATAATAGAATTATAATGCATATGGATTCCTTTATTAATACTTCCAAATGTTAGTAATTTTGCTTATTTAGGGAATTCTGAGTTAATGACGATGGTCCTTTATGCTTTATCAGTTCTGTAAGTGGTAGAAAAATGTTTTGTGTGTAAGCTATTATTACCAACAATCCACACATACACTTAATGTCAAATAACTGAAAAGATTTTCTGCAAGCCCACACCACCAATATTCAGACTTCTCTTTCCACCCAAAATGTCCTTGATACAACTCTGCAGTACACCATCCCTTATCTCCTGCTATCAAAATCTCTACACTTTTTAATACCTAATTAAATACAATACTTTATGAAACACTCACTAGCCAATCTTAGCTTCCCATAACAGTTTTTGGCAGCAACTTTTCTGTTGCCATACAATTGACTCATTTAAACTGCACAGTGATTTTAATGATTTTTGCATATTTACAGTTATGTAACCATCACCACCAATTAAGAACATTTCATCACCCCAGGAAGAAATCACATACTCTTTAGCTATTCCTCCCAAAATTCTCATCTGCCCTCCACAGCCCTAGAGGACCATTAACCTGCTTTCTGTCTCCATACATTTGCTTATTCTGCACATTTCATATCCATGGAATCATATAATATGGAGTCTTTTGTGACTAGTTTCTTTTAGTTATCATAATGTTTTCAAGGCTTATCCATGTTGTAACGTGTATGTCTTTTTTTTTTACTGTGAATAATATTCCATTGTTGGACTGTATCACATTTTGTTTATCCATCCTTCGTTGTTTATCAAATGTTTATGGGCATTTGGTTTGTTTTCATCTTTTGGCTATTACAACAATGCTGCTGTGAATATTCACTTACAACATTTTTTGCAAACATGCTTTTATTTCTCTTGGGTATATACCTAGGCATGGAATTGCTGGGGCAAATAATCATTTTTAACTTTTTGAGGAACTACTAGACTGCTTTCCAAAGTGGCAGCATTATTTTATATTCCTGTCAGCAGTATGCAAGGGTCCAATTTCTCCACATTTTTCCCAGTGCTGGTTATTATCTATCTTTTTATTATAGCTAACCCATAAAATTTTGATTATATTATTCTCAAGACACTTTATTACTGAAGGCTTGTTTTGCAGATGCTTTTCTGTATGTTTTGTCCCTCCTTTTAGACTGTAACACTAGCAATTATATCCCGTGTACTTTTGAACCATGAGGAAATTGTCTAAAAAAATTACTTGCCCTTAAAATGTTCCCATTGATAAAGTTCATTATAGGTAAACTGGAGAGCTGAATAATTACTGGATAATTTATACCAAAATCAAGAGACAAAATAAAACTTCTTTTAAGTTGTTGAAATTAAATGTTTGGGGCTTGAATTATCAAATTCAGACTTAAATTGAAGAAAGTAGGGAAAACCACTAGACCATTCAGGTATGACCTCAATCAAATNGCCACCTCATGCGAAGAGTTGACTCATTGGAAAAGACTCTGATGCTGGCAGGGACTGGGGGCAGGAGGAAAAGGGGACAACTGAGGAGGAAATGGCTGGATGGCATTACTGACTCAAGGGGCATGAGTCTGAGTGAACTCCGGGAGTTGGTGATGGATAGGGAGGCCTGGCATGCTGCGATTCATGGAGTCGCAAGAGTAGGACTCGACTGAGCGACTGAACTGAACTGAACTGATGTTCATACTGATTCGGTCATTCAAATAATCACTTGACTTTTCCAGAGTAAGAATATCTACAGTTAAGCTAATCTTGTTTCCATCCCAAATTCCAGGAATTATGTCACTTTAACTAAATGTTTCTTGAGGTTCCACCATTTTTAACATCAAGATACCACTGTGAAGTCTTAATCAAAAAATTGTTTTTCTCTACCACATGGAAAACATGTCCTATAACCAATGGACTGTAATGTTGCTTTGAACATTTTGAAAAAAAGTAATTATAATTAGTACAGGGAACTAGCATTAGGAGGAAGAAGTGTTAGAATGTAAGGTGTTGAATTTTTCTGTGGAGGAATGTTTTCAAAGTGGTAAGGTAGTAGATTTACAATCCTTTACACACAGGTGCACACATACACACACACACTTTCTAACCGAAGTCAAGAATCTGAAATTTATAAGAAATACATTATGTGAATTTAAGACTGAGAAAAAATATAGACATAAATAGGAGACCTAAGAGAAACAGAATGTAGTCAATGGGGGCGTTCTCCTACACGACAGTCACCTTCCTCACATGACTCACCTTTAATGTTCATAACAGTTCCCAGTGCAATTTCACTGATGTTTATTGGGCAGTAGTTGTTCAGACTGCTTTTCTCATTGTTAACTGGTAAAATTGTTTGCATTTCTTTTGATGTTTGTTCTACCAATTCAAAATGAAAGCAATTATCAAATAATGTGAATGAAGGAGAAACTTGCTTAGAGTTGTTTTTAATTATGAAATTTTCAGGTATTCAGCATTATAATTCAACATTTGTATACATATAAAGTGCTCACCTTTACAATTTTAGTTATCTTCCATCACTGTACAGTTGACTCCCTACACCAATTTTTTAGAAATTTTTTAAAGTTTGACCATTCCTACCTCCCTAAATCTACTTGACTGCATTTCATGTACTCATTTACTTACTTATTAACTTAGTGACTATGTAGAACTCTGGGGTTCAGAAACTGATAGGGAATAAAGTCATCAGGAGAATTAGTTCTACTTCTACTCTTCAGTAAATCAAATAACCAGGAAATTATGGTATAGAGTATGTCTACCCTAGTAAGTGAAAGTAGACAGTTAAGATGATCAGAGAGATAATTAGGCCTTTAAATGTTCTAACTAGGAATGTTCAGCACCCAGAGACAAAGTTGTTTATATAGCAAGTGAAGGTTACCTAAAAACTGAGATAAGAAAGGAAGGTAAAGCAAAATATAGGGCAAACAAGAAGGAAGAACTCAAGATTCTAGACAATTATAATAATAAAATGAAAGGAACAACAGAATTCTAAAACCTAAGGCTTTTTCAAGGAAATGTTATTTAAATATGAAAAAAAGAGTATGAGCTGAAATCACAGGGAAAAAAATATTGTAATGTTTAATGGAATAAGAGAATACTGTACATGAAAACAAGGTCAGTGTTTCATAGACGGAGATAAACTCTGACTCAGATCTTGTCTGCTTGAGTTAGGCCTAACTATTCCACACAACTCAAATCAAATGGAATTAATGAAGATTCTTTTCCTGACAGAAGTAATATTTTTTTTTAATCCCTGACGTTTATAATTAAGTAGTTTTAATTACAAAGTCTTACTAGACTGGAGTCAATACAAGTACAACCTGATATTTGTATTTAGAGGAAAATAGTTTTTAAACATGCTAGATTCTCTGAAAAGCATTATTTTTTGCTCAGAATTTTTTCCTTAATTTTTAAACCCATGTGTATTTTAAGGGAAATTTAATCCATATGTCCTCGACTCAGTCACACTTAACTCATCAAAATGAGTAAAAGCTATTTGATGTTGAAAAAGCCTTATGAGTCTTGGTAAGTCTTTTTTTCTCTCTTTGAATTAGAAAGTTGCTTTGCAGTCATAAATAGTATACCCCAAAGGGTTTGTGTTCAGTTTCAAACACAGAATTCACAAAGATCTTAGAGGCAGTGTTAACATATGCTTATTTCTTACCAAAGCTAAAATATTTAGACTTCTAAGTTAATTTTTAGATTCAGTTGAAAAGTTCTGAAAATCAGTGAAATCTTCACCTTGAATATCTATCCTTCTTAGTCTTTCTTCATTATTTTTAGTGTCTCCATGGCCAGTTTAGAGTCTGCAAACATTTTACTATATCCATCTCTGTTTATCTGCCGAAGTATATGTCTCCTCCAACCATGGATTCTGTAGTCTATAAAAACATTTTTAAGGTACTTTTAACTGTAATGGGATCCCACCAATCAAATTCTGTAAATTTAAAATATTAAAGGACATAATTCAGCTATGTTTATTACACATAAACCATGATTCTGATCATATATCATTTTCTTGCATTTTTTTAAATTTTAAGAATAAGCATTTCTTTGTTATGCTGCAGATCTTTCAAGACCACAGTGATGAGGCCTCTTTCTTTCTAAAAAAGCATTTTAGATGAGACCTATTCTTATTTTTTACTGTTTTTGCTGTATGGAGAGTATCCCACAAAGTAATCTCTTTCAGATTTATAGTTAAACTATAAACTATAGTTATACTATACCACTAACATGCAAAATAGGGGCAGCTTGCAACTCAATAAGTACCAGTCAACCATCTCTCTCCTAGGAAGCTAATGTTCATATGCCATGTTTTTTTTAAAAAAGTATACAAATGAGTGAATTTTATTCACTTGTTGAAAATGTATGGGTCACCTTGTTTGTCACACTTGGAGAAAAAAAGTGTGAGATAACAAAACTGTTTTCCCAGTGTCAGACTGTGGGTTTTAGTTAATTGAAGAAGAGGAAGGGGTGAGATTTCAATATGGTATCACTGCCTCATTCCAGAGTGTTCTGTGTTCCCTCTGAAAGAATTTGGCACTAATTCACAATTAGGTGAGAAACTGATTTTGCCCCCACATTTAGAACAGTGCCATACAAAAATTTAGTCTTTCTGCATACTGAAAGTATTTTATTGATTTAATTATTTTGCTTCAATGACTTAGTGCTTTGGAGCCAGAGTCACAGCCTGTAGAAGGATCTCCAACATAAATAGCACTAAGAATAAGTTTTTACATGGAAATCCATTTATACATAATTATTCCAGTAAAATCTGCTCCATCAGTTCAGGCATCAGTCCAATAAAATATAAATCTAGAAATTTTTATCAGCAAAAAAGAAGAGAAAGTCAGACAGAATTTGCTGGTTAGATATTGTTAAATATCTTCTTTCCAGACAAAGTGTTTAGGCAGTTTTAAGGACAGATAGTAATATTTTATGTATTTTTTTGTTGAAAAGTTCTGTTGAATTTTCCCTTCATTTTTAGCAGATGAAACAGCTAAATATATTTTTAGCAGATGAAGCAGCTAAATATGTTCAGTTTGTATCTAAAATAGGAACCTTAAGAACCAAGTATCAGGAAAACTTTCTTAAAAAGTATGGCTGAGTCCCTTCACTTTTCACCTGAAACTATCAATCATGACATTGTTAATCAGCTATACCCTAGTACAAAATAAGAAGTGTAAAAAAATAAAATCTTTCTCTCTCACACACACACACACTCACACACACAAATAAATCTTGCATCTAAGAATGGACTGTGTGGATAAGTCTGTATTCACCAGGCAGTTTTTAGGGTGTGGGGAGAGGATGAGCTAGTTAAGTAGTAAAGAGTAAGTGCAGATGGGCAAATAATGCCGGGAGATAGAATTTGCATTTATTGAGAGAAAACAGCCCTACAGGCTGAAAACTTCACAACTCTGTGAATTAGGTATTACAATTCATTCTAAGATGTGTAAACTTAGGGTCAGACTTTGGGGTGTTTATTTATGATCACATAACAAATAAGTGGGCCAAGAAGTGAACCCATTCTTCTTTCACCAAAAAGCCCTTGTTCATCTGCTGCTGCTGCTACTGCTAAGTCGCTTCAGTCGTGTCCGACTCTGTGCGACCCCATAGACGGCAGCCAACCAGGCTCCCCTATCCCTGGGATTCTCTAGGCAAGAATACTGGAGTTGGTTGCCATTTCCTTCTCCAGTGCATGAAAGTGAAAAGTGAAAGTGAAGTCACTCAGTCATGTCCGACACTTCGCGACCCCATGGACTGCAGCCCACCAGGCTCCTCCGTCCATGGGATTTTCCAGGCAAGAGTACTGGAGTGGGCTGCCAGTGTTCATCTACTACATCACTGTTTTCTTTTTTTAATCCTAAATTATAACCTATTGATGGGTTAGCAAATCAATTACTTGAACTATTACCAGTGTTATTTGTAAATGAAATAGAAGAGAAAAGATTCAAATAGAAAATGTCAAAATTCATCACACACAATAAAGCTAAGAACTGGAAGGACCTATTTGAGTCCTTATTCTCTGCTGTCAGATCCTCACTTGACTCAGGTTGGATGTGGTTATCCATCCGAAACAAATATAAAATATTCAACATATACTGTGTGTAAGACATTATGGTGGGTATTTGGGGTAAAAAGACCCATGATTAAAGTTCCTGTTTTCAAAGAGTTTACAGTGTAGTAGGAGAACAGATAATGGAATAAAAAAATTTTTTTAAGTCCTAGATATACAAAGAAAGCCGTGATAACACAAAACAGGGCCCTTGACCACCATGTGTATTCTGGAAAACCTTCCTAGAATGGATGTTTCCTGTTTTGAGTCTGGAATCATAAGTAAAAATTTGGAGTTTTTACAGACAACGTGTAAACATCATATGCTAAAATATCACCTTCTCTGTGAAACTACACTAGTTCTCAGAGGCAGAAATCTCTGAAGCTGAGATTGACAGGGTTACAGGTGGTGCATTTTGTGCCATGAGGACCCTATATTTTACCCTAAAGGCTACAGTGAGACAATAATGATTTTTAAGCATGGCAATGAAAAGAACTAATTAATTTTTTTAAAAATATGATTTTAGGATGTCTAGACTTGAGGTAAGAGGCTCTTGTTGCCCACATCAGAGGTAATGAAAGCTTGAACTCAATTGGTGGTAGAAGAAAGAGAAGGGACCAGCTTCAAACAACACTGAGGAGTTCAGATGTGAGGGGCCATGATAATTAATCAGTTGTGAGGAGTAGGAATGAGGGGAATTTGGTCTGGGAGAAGAAATTATCTAGAAGCTATTAAATGTGTTTGGGAATGTAAAGATGCAGGGCTTTAGGGGAAAGGGAAATGAAGATGACTGGTCATCCTGGTCTTTGGATATCTAAGTTTTTCTAATATATATGAAGGTTTGAAATTTGAGAGCCAAGTTGGGCATAGAGTTCATAATTTAAACCTCTGAATTCACCCAAGGAAAGTAAGAATATATAAAGAGAAGAGCAGCAGCCCAAAGTCAGATCCCCTGTGGAACAATAAGGTTTAACTGGCCAAAAAAGGACAGCGTCTCAGGGATACCAAGAAGGAGGTCAGGCAGAAAGAGGAGAGAATACAGGCATACCTGGGAGATTTGTAGGTTCCGTTCCACAAAGCGAGTATTGGAGTAGATAAGTCACGTGATTTTTTGTTTTCCTAGTGCATAGAAGTTATGTTTAATGTTTATGGCACCCCACTCCAGTACTCTTGCCTGGAAAATTCCATGGACTGAGGAGCCTGGTAGGCTCCTCAGTCCATGGGGTCGCAAGGAGTCGGACATGACTGAGCGACTTCACTTTCACTTTCCACTTTCATGCATTGGAGAAGGAAATGACAACCCACTTCAGTGTTCTTGCCTGGAGAATTCCAGGGACGGGGGAGCCTGGTGGGCTGCCATCTATGGGGTCGCACAGAGTTGAACACGACTGAAGTGACTTAGCAGCAGCACAGTCTGTTAAGTGTGCAATAGCATTGTCTTAAAAAGTGAAAATATCTTAATTTTTAAATATTGTTAAAAAATGTCAACCATCATCATCTGAGCCTTCAGCTAGTCATAATCTTTTTGCTGGTGGAGGGTCTTGCCTCTATGTGATGGCTGCTGACTGATCGAGGTGGTGGTTGCTGAAAGCAGAAGTGCCTGTGGCAATTTCTTAACATAAGACCACAGTGAAGTTTACCACATGGATTGACTCTTCCTTTCACAAATGATTTCTCTGTAGTATGCAATGCTATTTGATCACATTTGCCCACAACAGAATCTTTTAAAACTGAGCTTTGTCCTCTCAAACCCCACCACTGCTTTATCAGCTAAGTTTATGTACCTTTTTTTTTTAATGTATGTATATATTTATTTACTTGGCTGGACCGAGTCTTAGTTGTGGCATATGGGTTCTAGTTCTCTGACCAGGGATTGAACTGGGCTCCCTGCACTAGGAACGTGGAGTCCTAGCCACTGGATCACCAAGGAAGTCCCTATGTACCATTCTTAATCCTTTGTTGTCATTTCCCCAGTCTTCATAGCAACTTTACAGGCAGTAGATTCCATCTCATGAAACCAGTTTCTTTGCTTATCTATATGAAACAATTCCTCAACTGTTCAAGTTTTATCATGAGATTGCAGCACTGCAGTCACATCTTCAGGCTCCACTTCTCATTCTAGTTCTCTTGCTGTATTTACCACATCTACAATTATTTTCTCCAGTGAAGTCTTGAACACCTCAAAGTCATCCATGAGGTCTGGAATCAACTTCTTCCAAACACCTGTTGACATTTTTATCTGTTCCCATGAATCACAAATCTTAATAGCATCTAGAATGGTGAATCNCTATTACCAGTGTTATTTGTAAATGAAATAGAAGAGAAAAGATTCAAATAGAAAATGTCAAAATTCATCACACACAATAAAGCTAAGAACTGGAAGGACCTATTTGAGTCCTTATTCTCTGCTGTCAGATCCTCACTTGACTCAGGTTGGATGTGGTTATCCATCCGAAACAAATATAAAATATTCAACATATACTGTGTGTAAGACATTATGGTGGGTATTTGGGGTAAAAAGACCCATGATTAAAGTTCCTGTTTTCAAAGAGTTTACAGTGTAGTAGGAGAACAGATAATGGAATAAAAAAATTTTTTTAAGTCCTAGATATACAAAGAAAGCCGTGATAACACAAAACAGGGCCCTTGACCACCATGTGTATTCTGGAAAACCTTCCTAGAATGGATGTTTCCTGTTTTGAGTCTGGAATCATAAGTAAAAATTTGGAGTTTTTACAGACAACGTGTAAACATCATATGCTAAAATATCACCTTCTCTGTGAAACTACACTAGTTCTCAGAGGCAGAAATCTCTGAAGCTGAGATTGACAGGGTTACAGGTGGTGCATTTTGTGCCATGAGGACCCTATATTTTACCCTAAAGGCTACAGTGAGACAATAATGATTTTTAAGCATGGCAATGAAAAGAACTAATTAATTTTTTTAAAAATATGATTTTAGGATGTCTAGACTTGAGGTAAGAGGCTCTTGTTGCCCACATCAGAGGTAATGAAAGCTTGAACTCAATTGGTGGTAGAAGAAAGAGAAGGGACCAGCTTCAAACAACACTGAGGAGTTCAGATGTGAGGGGCCATGATAATTAATCAGTTGTGAGGAGTAGGAATGAGGGGAATTTGGTCTGGGAGAAGAAATTATCTAGAAGCTATTAAATGTGTTTGGGAATGTAAAGATGCAGGGCTTTAGGGGAAAGGGAAATGAAGATGACTGGTCATCCTGGTCTTTGGATATCTAAGTTTTTCTAATATATATGAAGGTTTGAAATTTGAGAGCCAAGTTGGGCATAGAGTTCATAATTTAAACCTCTGAATTCACCCAAGGAAAGTAAGAATATATAAAGAGAAGAGCAGCAGCCCAAAGTCAGATCCCCTGTGGAACAATAAGGTTTAACTGGCCAAAAAAGGACAGCGTCTCAGGGATACCAAGAAGGAGGTCAGGCAGAAAGAGGAGAGAATACAGGCATACCTGGGAGATTTGTAGGTTCCGTTCCACAAAGCGAGTATTGGAGTAGATAAGTCACGTGATTTTTTGTTTTCCTAGTGCATAGAAGTTATGTTTAATGTTTATGGCACCCCACTCCAGTACTCTTGCCTGGAAAATTCCATGGACTGAGGAGCCTGGTAGGCTCCTCAGTCCATGGGGTCGCAAGGAGTCGGACATGACTGAGCGACTTCACTTTCACTTTCCACTTTCATGCATTGGAGAAGGAAATGACAACCCACTTCAGTGTTCTTGCCTGGAGAATTCCAGGGACGGGGGAGCCTGGTGGGCTGCCATCTATGGGGTCGCACAGAGTTGAACACGACTGAAGTGACTTAGCAGCAGCACAGTCTGTTAAGTGTGCAATAGCATTGTCTTAAAAAGTGAAAATATCTTAATTTTTAAATATTGTTAAAAAATGTCAACCATCATCATCTGAGCCTTCAGCTAGTCATAATCTTTTTGCTGGTGGAGGGTCTTGCCTCTATGTGATGGCTGCTGACTGATCGAGGTGGTGGTTGCTGAAAGCAGAAGTGCCTGTGGCAATTTCTTAACATAAGACCACAGTGAAGTTTACCACATGGATTGACTCTTCCTTTCACAAATGATTTCTCTGTAGTATGCAATGCTATTTGATCACATTTGCCCACAACAGAATCTTTTAAAACTGAGCTTTGTCCTCTCAAACCCCACCACTGCTTTATCAGCTAAGTTTATGTACCTTTTTTTTTTAATGTATGTATATATTTATTTACTTGGCTGGACCGAGTCTTAGTTGTGGCATATGGGTTCTAGTTCTCTGACCAGGGATTGAACTGGGCTCCCTGCACTAGGAACGTGGAGTCCTAGCCACTGGATCACCAAGGAAGTCCCTATGTACCATTCTTAATCCTTTGTTGTCATTTCCCCAGTCTTCATAGCAACTTTACAGGCAGTAGATTCCATCTCATGAAACCAGTTTCTTTGCTTATCTATATGAAACAATTCCTCAACTGTTCAAGTTTTATCATGAGATTGCAGCACTGCAGTCACATCTTCAGGCTCCACTTCTCATTCTAGTTCTCTTGCTGTATTTACCACATCTACAATTATTTTCTCCAGTGAAGTCTTGAACACCTCAAAGTCATCCATGAGGTCTGGAATCAACTTCTTCCAAACACCTGTTGACATTTTTATCTGTTCCCATGAATCACAAATCTTAATAGCATCTAGAATGGTGAATCTTTTCCAGAAAGTTTTCAAATTACCTTGCCCAAATCCTTAAGAGGAATCACTATTATGTCAGCTGCAGTCTTATGAAATGTACTTCTTACAAAGACTTGAAAGTCAAAACAGCTCCCTGATCAATGGGCTGCAGAATAGACATTATGTTAGAAGGTTTGAAAACAGCATCAGTCTCCTTGTACATCTCCTTCAGAGCTCTTGGGTAACCAGGTGGATTGTCAAGGAGCAGTAATAATTTGAAAGGAATTTTTTTGCTGAGCAATATGTCTCAACAGTGGGCTTAAAATATTCAGCAGGCCAGGCTGTCAACAGATGTGCTGTCATCCAGGCTTCATTAGTTCATTTTACGGATCACAGACAGACTAGTTTCAGCATAATTCTTAAGGGCCCTAGGATTTTCAGAATGGCAAATTCTCATTGGTTTCAGCCTAAAGTCATCAGCTGCTTTAGACCCTAACAAGAGTCAACCTGTTCTTCGAAGCTTAAGGTATTGACTTCTCTGGCTTTGAAAGTCCTAGAAGGATGGCATCCTCTTCCAATAGAAGGTCATTTTTCATCTACATTAAAAAAAAAAAAAATCTGTTGTTCAAGATACTGAATTAAATATCTTGGCTAGATCTTCTGGAAAACTTGATGCAACTTCTACATTAGCACTTGCTGCTTCACTTTTTACTTGTATATTATAGAGATGGCTTCTTTTCTTAAACCTCATGATTCAGCCTCTATTAGCTTCAGACTTTTCTGGAAAAGTTCCTCACCTCCTCTCTCAGCCTTCATAGAATTAAAGAGAGTTAGAACCTTTGGGTTAGACTTTGGCTTAAGGGAAAGCTATAGTTGATTTGATCTATCCAGATCACTCAAACTTTCTCCAATCAGCAGTAAAGATGTTTCCTTTTTTATTATTCATGTATTCACTGATGTAGCACTTTTAATTTCCTTCAAGAACTTTTCCTTTGCATTCACAACTTGGCTAACTCTTTGGCACAAGAGGAATAGCTTTTGACCTATCTCTGCTTTCAGCATGTCTTCCTCACTAAGCTTAATCATTTCTAGCATTTGATTTTAAGTGAGAGACCTATGACTGATTCTTTCACTTGAACACTTCAAGGCCAATGTAGGATTATTAATTGGCCTAATTTCAATATTGATGTGTCTCAGAGAACAGAGAGACCCAGAGAATGCACTGGTCAATGGAACAGTCAGAAGAAACACAACATTTGTCACTTAGGTTCACAGTCTTGGTTGGGTTCATGGTGGTCAAAAGCAATTACAGTAGTAATATCAAGGATCACTGGTCATACATCACCATAATAAATATAATGAAAAAGGTTGAAATATTATGAGAATTACCAAAAGATGACACTCAGACTTGAAGTGCACAAATGCTGTTGGAAAAATTGGTGCTGATGAGAGTTTCTGTATGCAAGATTGCCACAAACTTCAATTTGTTTAAAAAAAAAAAACTCTATAAAGTGCGATAGCATGAGTTTTTTCTGTAATATACTTCAGAAATCAAGGAACTCTGACTCAGTAATTTTTGAACTGATACTCCTTGGAACACAGTTATTTTGAAATATGCTAAAGAGAAAATATACAGTTAAATATATTTGGGAAATTCTGGGTTTAAAAATAAAATGTTACACAGATTGTGTTTTCTTTTTTATTTTTTTTAATGAATGGAAGGACTTTTCCAAGTCTTTAGCATTTTAATTAACATGTAGGTCCCTAACACCTTGGCCTAAGTAGAGGATGAGGGTGAAGCCAAAAGGAGTGAATGGGAGTGATGAACTAAGAGGTAAAAACTGGTGTCTAGAAGCTTAGCTAAAGAGAGGAAACCAAGATAAGAGAGAAGCAGAAGTGGGGGAGGGTAGGACCGATAGCCAGGTGGAGAGAGTACCTGACTTGAACAGTATGAAAGTTCAAGTTGAGGATGAGCAGTTTTTTTCTGGAGAAAAAATACAGAGGCAGAAAGATCTTTAGATAGAGGAGGACATCAAGATAAATAACCAAATTTTATTTTCAGCAAAATATGAGTACTTCACTTTTATGCAGTCAGGATGGATGAATGTTCATATGTGGATTTTTCTAGGAAAGGACCAAATATTTATTCATTTTCAAGAGATGCATGAGCTCAAAAAAGGACAGACACCACTGCTCCACACTGTGATACCTGAGCTTTAATCTTTGGATCCTTAACCTAAAAAATATGACATTCAAGGCTACATGTATTTTTTCAGTCTCATCAGGCACTATTCCCCTTCACATATATTAACTGCTGTCCCATCTGATTGTCTCCTGTGTGTATCCCGCCCTATTTGTTCAGACTCTTCCTGCTTACACACTCTTCCCTGTACATCCACCTGTCCAAATCCTACCCATCCATCCATCACAACTCACTTCAGTTCACTGCCTCACCTGGCCCCCACCATATCCTCTCCAAGAGACTGGAAATCTTACAGTTTGGTGATTGTCTTAGGATTTTTATTATTTTTATGTTCTGCTCTTGGTGGGAGGCTGTATGCCTTACTGTGCCATGCTAAGTCGCTACAGTCAGTCCGACTCTCTGCAACCCTATGGACTGTAGCCTACCAGGCTTTTCTGTCCGTGGGGATTCTCCAGGCAGGAATACTGGATTGGGTTGCTGTGCTCTCCTCCAGGGGATCTTCCCCACCCAGGGATCAAATGTAGGTCTCCCTGCACTGCAGGAGGATTCTTTACTGTCTGAGCCACCAGGGAAGCCCAAGAATACTGGAGTGGGTAGCCTATCCCTTCTCCAGGGGATCTTCCCAATCCAGGAATTGAACTGGGGTCCCCTGCATTGTCGGTGGATTTTTTACCAGCTGAACTATCAGGGAAGCCCAGGAGGCAGTATACTTACTGGTAAATACCCTGGAGTCAGGTCAACAGGTTTGAATCATGTCTCTGCCCTTTCCAAGTTGAGTGATCTTCCCTTAGTTGCTTCAGCTCCCAGTCTCATTTTCTCTCTGTAAGATGGAAATCATAGCTGTACCTATCTGCTGATGTGTTATAGAAACAAATGAGATTCATACACGTCAAGTGCCTTAACAATGCTTAGGTAAACTCTTTCTCCCTTATTCCATACTTATTCCTATATATTTCTTATCTTTGCTATGTATTTTAAGCGATTTGTGGGTAAGATCCACACCTTATACATAACTGCATTCTCTCAGTGCTTGAAATAGTGAACAATTGAATAATTTTTGTTAGCTACATGAATGCATGAATTAAATGAGTTCAACATTTGTCTAAGTATTTAATTCACAAAGAGAAAACAACTTACACACTGGGAAAAATGTGGCAGTTACAAAATTATATCATTTAAAAATAATAGAATGCATGTGATATATATATATACAGCTGGAATGACCAGCTGCATTTTAACTCCTATTGGAGCATATTTTTAAATTGATCTCTTCTATAAAATGCAAAGTCTAGCATATTTTTAAAGAACAACTTAAAATCAATTCCAGAAAAATATAAAAGATGTTATCTTAATTGACCATTTTACTATGATATATAAATGCAACAGAGATGTATATAATTTTCTGTATTCAGTTGAGAGAAAAAAATTCCCTTGTCTTCAAGTAGCTTATGCCAAATGGGAGAAACAGCCTTCTAAATGCAGACATTTGATGCATTATAAATGCTGCAATAAAGATGTGCCCAGGAAACCATGAAAAAGTAAAAACAAGTCAGTCCTCCAACCAAGGGGTGCAAAAACTTAGTCCTCCTGGTCCAGTAGATTTAAATCATTTCCCCCAGTTTATTCACTCATCCAATCTAGTAGGAAGTTACTCCTCTTGATCATTAAATGATATCCTAGTGCCATAAAAGAGTCAGTACCCTTCCAGAAACTGAAGAATGGATTCCATATGTTGTACTGAACGTGATATAACTAGAATCACAGTTCTCAGCTGACTCACCTTGTGAATCAAAAGGCAGAGCAAATTATCACCCACAAACATTGAAATTATCACTGCTTTTTAGTATGTGTTTATGCTGGGAAATAATTCAGGAATATTTTACTTAGAGTATATATACTTTGTAAGCTGTTTCTTCTGTAGAGTTGTCTTTGCCGAAAATGCACTGGTTTTTATTGGTTTCATTTTAACTTAAAGAATTATCTGCTCTACAAAAGAATCACAAATATAAATGGTAGGTTAATAAAGTTAAGGCCTATCAGATTATGTCCTAGGACTTATAAAATTATTTATTATAAACACATTAAATGGGATTTTAGATAGATGTTCTACCATGGTGAATAGATATTTTGTTAAAATGCAGTCTTCAGTTTATCTTATATAGAGGGCTCTATTGTTTCTGTTTCTGCTTCAGACTCTGGTAAGCTGAATTTTACCAGAAGTAGGTTTGCTCACCTCTGAAAAGATTCATGTGTATTCTGAAGCATCTGTCTCATTTTACACAGTAACAATCTAAGGAAGACGCTGCACAGCGGGATGTTTGGTTATTGTTCATCTCAATTTATGGATAGATTATGTTCAAAATTTAAGGATAGATTAGGTTTGCTTCCCTGGTGGCTCATCTGGTAAAGAATCCGCCTGCAGTTCAGGAGACCTAGGTTCAATCCCTGGGTTGGGAAGATCCTCTGGAGAAGGGAACAGCTACCCATGCCAGTATTCTGGCCTGGAGAATTCCATGGACTGTATAGTCCATAGGGTCACAAAGAGTCAGACACAACTGAATGACTTTCACTTATGTTCAAAAAGTCACCAAAGAGCACAAAGAGGCCATTTCTTGGGTACAATGAGTTTTGTATAAAATTTGGATTTATAGAGTGTTCATAATCAGTAGTGTGGGGAGTGTGTGTGTGTGTGTGTGTGTGTGTGTTAGGGATGGAGGTGATAATGCTGGAATGCAATTTATTACTCTTCGGTTATATATGCTATGAGTTGTTCAAGTTATATTTTCCTGATTTACGCAAAAATACTCTGGAATTCTTTTCACTGCAAGAAAAGTTTTTGAGAAGTCTCAGAGCATCATTATTCTGGTAATATATTTGGACAGCTATCAATATTTTCTGCATAGAAAGAAAAGCGTCACTGGTAGACATTTTGTTACTTTCTTTNCGGTTATATATGCTATGAGTTGTTCAAGTTATATTTTCCTGATTTACGCAAAAATACTCTGGAATTCTTTTCACTGCAAGAAAAGTTTTTGAGAAGTCTCAGAGCATCATTATTCTGGTAATATATTTGGACAGCTATCAATATTTTCTGCATAGAAAGAAAAGCGTCACTGGTAGACATTTTGTTACTTTCTTTTTTTTCTGCAGCATTTCAAATGCTTGAATCCCAGGAAGCTACTCTGGGTAGTAGGAAACTCAGATCTTCTGCAGCATTCACCCCTAATTGCCCTCGCCCTTAGGCACATACACAAACACCTCCATTTTCTTAATGGTTAAATTTTTCCTAGGATTCCAAAACAAAGTTCCAGCTTTCTCATATTCTCATAGTCTTCAGTTGCTTTGAGATTAAACATTTCATTCATGTAATCCTATGGTGTAAACATTCCTTTAAATTGGTAGGGCCCTACTTAAAAATAAGTTCAAAGCCGCAATAAATATTTTAGATATGTTCGGTCACTCCTGCCGTGAGTTATTTTCCTGCAAATTCTATTCTCACTATAGAAGCATTTGTAAAATTTTACATACTATATTTTTGTGCTAAACTTTTCTGGAATGATATCCTTTTCCACTAAACATAAAGAATCTCACATTAGTTTTACTTCTAAATAGTGCAGGACTGTAAGTTTAGTAATTTTACAAAGATTAGTCAATGCTTATTATCCGCAGATAATGGTCTTTTATGTGTTCCAACAGCAAATTGAACATGTGGTTTCAGAGTAATTGAGGTTGGAGTAAATCCATACAGCTAATAAAACATTTATTAATACTAAACTAAGTTTAGAAAATATTCAAGTGACTCTAAAATACATCATAATTTCATGTACACTAAGTATATTTTTTGCCAACTAAAAGTGATCAAGTAATTGTAATGATGCCAATTTTAATTGAATTTCAACTCCTTGTCCCTATAATATGTGTATGTGTGTGTATATATATATATATTCTTTGTCTTGCTTTATATTGAAGCTTGTAAGAATTTTAGCAGTTTGAGAATTTGATCATCATAATTAACTTTTAATAGCTAGAATGCTGTTGACTCTCTCCCTTAAAAAAAAATGATTAATTCCTGAATCTGAGGAAGAGAAAAGGAGCCTCTGACCTCAGGAAACTGGCCTGACCCTTACAAGGAGGCCTCAGGATCACTGGGAGCTGGCCTGGGGCTCACAGCTCCGTCATGGTGCTCTCCTGTTGGACATAAACAGCCTCACAGAACACCAGCATCAGACAAGTCCACATGATGATGTGAGGCAAAAAAACACTATAATTTTGTCTAAGCACAGACAAAAGCAAGATTACTCTATACAACTTACCTGAACATTAACATCCTCTTTTCCTCCTTATAGGAGTGACTGCTACTTCTCTATCAATTATAGTTTTAGCCTAGGTCTAGTTGCTAATATGTGCCTGACTCTTTGTGAACCCATGGACTGTAGCCCACCAGGCTCCTCTGTCCATGGAATTCTCCAGGTAAGAATACTGGAGTGGGTTGCCATTTCCCTCTCCAAGGGATCTTCCTGACCCAAGGATAGAAACCCAGTCTCCTACACGGCAAAGTCTTTACCATCTGAGCCACCAGGGATGGTCTAGTCCTAGNCTGTAGCCCACCAGGCTCCTCTGTCCATGGAATTCTCCAGGTAAGAATACTGGAGTGGGTTGCCATTTCCCTCTCCAAGGGATCTTCCTGACCCAAGGATAGAAACCCAGTCTCCTACACGGCAAAGTCTTTACCATCTGAGCCACCAGGGATGGTCTAGTCCTAGATAAGATTTGTTAAGCTATCCAATCACAGAATTATTGCCAATCTGTGATGAGCCCAATCCAGAGCAAAGCTCTGCTTCTTTGAACCTTCCCCAAATCACTTAACCAGAGCTCTGATCCTACAGCAAGTCCTTTCTGACACCCTCTTACCTAGTCATCTCATGGTTCCTTCCTGTCTCCCTTACAGCAGTGAGCAGTTAGCACCGCCTTCTCAACTCCAGTTGTGTTCCTGGGGGGTTTTGGCAGGAGGGTATTGATACATCCATAGCCCCCAAATTGTGACTGTTGAACTATTAAAGTAAAAATATAAAAGACCTGTGTAAATGGTAAAGTTCTGTTTAAAAGTTGATGTATCATGACTTCTAGGCTTAGAATTTTGTTCTCAGTAAAATCCTCTGAACCCACAAGTGTTTTTTAACATTCTACTTTTAAATATATATTTGATGAATAGTTCCCTTCCTAAATATAAAACATATGTATTTTCTACTCTACTCTACCTCTCCACTGAATAAAGATCCCATGGCTCTAAAGAGAAGTTAATTCTTCTGAAGAGTTTCCATTATACTTGGGTAATCTTTGTTCTAGTTCAGATTTTAAATTAGCATCTAAATTAATGGCAAGTCTTATCCCTGTCCTCTCAAATAGTAATGGATCAATACTTCTTAGACATTATAGTGCCAATTCTAAAAGGTAAGTAACATTTATTTTTCCTTTAGTTAGTATTTTTGATGGTAGAATTTTAAACCATTGGATGTAGCAACACAAAGGGGGGTGGTTTGGTTCCATCCATTTGTTTCACTATCTTTTAATGTCCATCACTTTACTTCCGTGTGTGCCTGAGCCCTTAATATAATGGATCCTTTTATTGCCATAGTACTGATTAGCATGAATAGATCTACATCCAGTCCCCAGTTCCCTACACCTAACAGAAGATTAAATATGTATCTAGTTATCTTCTAGGACAGAATCTGCCACATCACTCTGTCTCTGACGTCTAGACATGCTGCCCTTTCTAAACTATTTTTATTTGGAAAGGAATCCAAGGTTTCCAAATAACCAGAACTTCCACTTGGAAGATACTGGGTGCTGGTTTGTGACCGTGCCTTATGTAAACATTTTAATATCGGATCCCTAAAATCCAGAGGCTCCCCCAAAAGGGATTAAAACATAATCCCCTCTCTGTTATCGCTGTAGTGGATTAACTCTGTTCTCTCTGAGGCTGGTTTGCTTCCTGAAGGCTACAACAAAGACTCAGCGCCCCTTAAACATGCTATGGAATTGGAAGTTGTAATTGGAGATTTCCAAAGGACAGGGGTAAAAATGACACACTATTAAGGCTGAATATTTCATGAGTGCCTTTCTTAAAGAAGGACCAGTTCGAAGCCCTTTTATAACCGCCCCCCTACCCCCAGAAAAAAAATCCCAATTCAGTAGAACGCGTTTGGAGTAAAGTCAAAAGGAAACGCAGTCGCCTTTCAGAAAGGTAGAGAAACAGGTAGCGGAAATGTGTTCCCCGTTAAAAGTTCACAGAATTGTGTACTTAAAATTTATAATACCGTATATTTCGGTCAATCAGTTTCTGTGGTTTTAATAACGGGTATCATGATTTTTACCTTTTTTCCAATTTGTTTGGATATGTTAAACTGTTTTTTAAGAAAACGAAGCAGTTCGCCATTTTTAATGTTTTTGACCATTCATCGTCTCCAAACACCAGAATATTCTATGAAACCAGAGATCAGTACCTTTCCGTGTTTAGAATGAGGACTTTGCTGAGGGTTGATCAAAGCCCAAGGGTGTGTAGGAAGACCCTGTTTCCAATGTGAATCAGGTCACCTTCTTTCTCATCTCGCCCCAGTCAAGAGTAAACCTCCCGGATTTCTACCGAAGAGAAGTACGAAGAGTGGCCTCCAAACGAGCGACACGGCGGCGTAAGGGTTAAGGGAGCGGTTCGAACCGGCCGGAGCGCGGGGGGCTTCAGGGGAGCGCGCGCGCAGACCCTCCAATAAACACAAAGGAGGGCCTGGGGAATAGAAACCCAAATCCACTTGTAATCGTACAAGAGATTCGGGCATAATTACTTGAGCAACCTAGATTAAGATTGATGAGCCTTTAAAGTGGCGCTTCAGATCGACCGCCTCGCCCTTTGGAAAGAAAAACCTTATGGAGCCAAGGCGGACCCCCGACTCCGCTAGGCCCCAGCGGAAGCTGCCCGCCCGAGATCCGCGCCGGGAGTCGGAGCGCCCCGGGGCCGGGCAGGCTCCCCGGCTGCGGGCTCGAAGGGGCTGGGAAGCAGCAGAGTGAAAGCAGGGGCTCCTTGTGAGCCCGCCCCGAGCGGGCGGTCCCGACCGGGATGCAGGCTGACACCCAGTTTGCCCCACAGTCACCACCCTCCCCCACTTTAAGCGCGACAGCCGGCCGATTCCTCCCTCGTCTCCAGCAGCAGAAACGCCCGGCTTTGTGCAGGACGGTCGTGAACTCGGCGTGTGCCGCTCCCTGGAATCGTGGGCTCCGCCGCGGTCCCCGCGCTCTGACAGGGACCAGGCCCGGCCTGCTCGCCGCTATTCCGGCGGTGCGAACGGGTCTCCCCGCGAGGAACCGCCGCTCTCGAAGGGCCCGGGCCTGAGCGGTCGCAGGGGACCTAACCTTTCATTGCTTTCCCCCCACCGTTACTGTGACTCATTTAAGTGTGTACTGGAGAGGGTGGGTTAGGGGTGAGGGGTTGCGGGAATAGAAGGGAATATACTGAGCCCTGGCTACAGAATAATAAATAATACATTTCCCCCCCTAAGTCTATATTTTAAGTACAGACTTGAGGGGAGCGGAGAATGTCCCCACTCTACGGGGTATCTTAAAGGAGCAGTTAAGTAATCCCCTCCCTCTTTGAATTAATATTCTAATACGTGAGATTTTTAATTTTCGATTTTAACTCAGATGGAAGGAATTCGAAGTAAGCACCTTAATAGGCACATTTTCTAAAAATCTCTTTACTGAAGCTTAGTATCTCTAGTCCCCAAAGTTGAGAAAGGGCACTTTGCAAATGCTCTTCTGAGAATCGTTTTGTTCAGTTGTCTTACAATTTCATAATGTTTGGCTTATTCCAGGTGAGAAAAAAAAATCACTGCTACAATTTTCCTGCTTTTCTGCATAAGCAATGTATTTAACGTACGCGTTTTGCGAGTATATCGATGTGCTATGCGCGTGGGGATACTTTCCTGCAAGATGCAAACCCGTTAGTGCAGTGGGATTTACATATTAGACCCTGTACCTCTTCACATCCTTCCGCCCATCCTGGGGGTCCGCTGCTGCCCAGTGGACGGGATTTACACGTTGGCTGGTCTTTGGGGACTGTGCTGACTGCCCAGAGCGTCTCTTCCGAACGGAAAGCCTGTGCGTGCTCAGTGGAAAATCAGGGCCTTATAGAGTCATTCTGCACTTTTAAGTTGGTTAATGTCAGCGCCCCACTAACCATGTAGGATTTCTAGGCAGAGATTGCAAACTTGCTTGCTGAGGGTCACTTATTCGATTTTGTGACCTCGTGGGTTTTTATAGAATTATTTATCTCCAGTCTGGTTATTATAAGGTAATGTGTAACAACTAAGCAGACCTATCTGACATGAAAGGAGCTTGCCGCATAATATAGACACTTTTTTTCAGTGCATGTTTAAAAACTTGAGGTTCCCTTCCGGGAGGGAGCAGGCAAGGGGCAAAGAGGCACAGCCTTATTCCTCTGATGCCTTCTTCTTTCAGGTCCAGTGGTTCTTAGCACTCCTGCCCAGCTCATCGCTCCTGTGGTAGTGGCCAAGGGAACTCTCTCCATCACCACGACCGAAATCTACTTTGAGGTTGATGAGGATGATCCTGCCTTCAAGAAGATCGACACAAAAGTGAGTTAAAATGATTCCCTGTGCAGTACTGGTGGCTTTGTGGCAGGCAGGAAGTGGTTTTCAATTTTGCTTGGTTTTAAATGACAGTGGGGGAAGGGAGCACATTCCCATCCTCCTCATAGAAAATGAATGAAATAACACTTGTCTATTTTATGGGATTGGAGAATATAGTAACCATCTTAAATCCTGTTATTACATTTTAACAGTCTCTGTGTGCTAGTGCCTTTGTGTGCACTTTGGCAGATTTGGTAGTGAAGCCAGTTGCTCCCAAGTCCCTGGGGTATAGCATCTCAGATTCTCTGGGAAGACTGGGAAAGGGCTCATGGAATTTCTTACCAAGGTCACTTTTAATTTCCAAAAGTATACATTGAAGTATGAATCACTGTTTATTAAAAGATTGTAAGAAAACTATGGAGGGGCATTTAGATATAAATTCATCTCCTTTATTACATCCAGTTTTCATCTCCTGAAATGAGTTTTATATGTGAATTTAAGAAGAGAAATCGATTCTCTGAGAAGCGTTGCTTTAAAATGTGTATACATAGTATGTATTGGTGCTCAGATGTTTAAAGATGAGGTCTTCTGTGGTTGTAGTGCTGGACAACATATATTTGGATGATTTGAAATACATAAGTATTTGTTTATTATATTTTAATTTGTAAAACGTAAAACCTGAGTATTCAGCAGCTCTATACCTCTGAAGTTTCTTCTGAAATCAATTTCATTGTTGTTTTAACTTTTATGTTACTGTGCCATTTGTAAACTTTTTTTCCTGAGGCTATCAATTCAAGAACATAAGTCATGCTAGATAAACAAGCATCATTTTACAAAAATCTGCCTTTAAAGTATTTTTCAGAGACAGTTGTTCTAAAATAGCAAAAAACAGATGCTCCCAAAGATCCAAAACTTTATTATTTGTGTTTAATTTATATAGAGAAGTAAAACATTATAAAATGCTGTTTGTGGAATAGCAATTAAAAGTCTCAAATTTACCTCCACCTGAATTAACTAACCAAGGCCCATAGGTGATTAGCCCCTCCCAGACTTGTTGACTCTTAAAATACTCTGGAGTATAGTCACAGGACTTCTTTTATTTCTAGCTCCAAAAGAATAGAATTTTGAAAATGAGTTTGCATGTAGTGCATTTGATTTTAAATCATTTAAAGTTTGTCTTTATGCTTTTATCATTGGCTTGCTCTATGAAGTAAACGGTAATTTTGGATTTCTGATTAATTTATCCTGCCAGTGGAACCCTTACTGCATAAAATAAGGTCTGACATATATTAGGTCAGAAATTACCTTCATTTTATTAGCAAAGTTTTCATATACAAATTTCAAAAGTTTTATTAGGACTTTGTTAAGTTCATTTTTCTCAGAGTTTGTCTGATTTTTAACTCAGCAACCATGACTGTCATGACATATTTCATCCTTATAGTGTCAAAAATTCTACATAAATAACTAACCCCAAAGAGCAGGCTTTCAAAGGTAGATTTAAATTGTTTCTTTTGTCGAATGGAATAGTCTTATAAGTCAGAAGCTAACAGTAGATCATTATATTGTGTAACTATACAAAAAGAGCTTTTTGCCAATGTTTTAAGGTTTTATTTTTAATTATTCATTAGCATACTTCTCAAAATGTTTAAAATATTCAAGTGGTTCAGTTTTCACATTGAAGCATTACATCTTTTGACAGGAAAACAATTTAAAGTGAGACACAAGTTTTATTTTACTTCATTTATTAGCTTCTAATTAAATAAAAACCAGCAACAGAAATTAAAATCTAAATCACAAAAGTAATTATCCAGTGTATTTCAAGTGCATTTTTCAAATATATAATTCAGATATTCAAGCGTTATTATATAAGCTGAATTCAAATTTCTTTGAATATATTTAAATAACATTTCAAGTATATTTATGGAATGTTAGAAATAGAACAAGCAATATATTTGAAACAAAATGTAAACTTTTTAAAGTTCAGACACTTTTAAAGACAGATAAAAGTACCAGGAGGAAATCTACCTTTAAATTATATCTTTGTTAGTGGAAAATGTCTGGAAGTATCCAAAATGCCAATTTGACTTTTGTTCACCAAATCACAAAACACCAACATCCACACTTTCAAAGACAATGTGAGATCACAATATTTGTTACAAATCAAAATATACATTACACTTTCCTTCAGATGGCACATCCAAATCATGTTTACTCACAGCCAAGATTGCTATAATCCTCTGATAGGCAACGTTCACTGCGGTCTTACGTTACAGCCAGGCTGTTTTCCGGGTGTTCCTGTGTACTTTTCAAGGGCGATAGGAAATCCTTAGTAAAGAAGTCTTCTAATACTTGTGGGTTTGGGGTGTTCTCCATCTGCTCTCCCTACTTTTTCTCCCCTTGGAGGGGTGGGTGAGATGATGCCTTAAGCGGTTGCCTTAGCACTCCTTTTGAAGGAAGAGGTTGTTTGCACTGCTGAGTGGAATATTAGATAGGAATCGAACAGGAAGTTTACACTGCTTGAGGACTTTTAAGAATGAATAGTATAATCACATTTCGGCTCTCGATTAAAATTGTCCTCTAAAGTTTCTCCAAACTTTTCGGGTTGGTCAGGATCTCCCTCGCCAGTCGCCACGTTTGTTTGGCAGCGTTCTCTAGAGCCGAGTGAGGTTTGCCTTGAAACAGATCTAAGTTCGGTAGGAAGTAGTGAGGACACCGCCGGCACTGCAGGCAGGAGATGAGCTGCAGCAAAATCCCGTTCAGCCTATCGCCCAGGCAGGACTCGTCCCAGTCCGACTCCCGGGGATGCTTCTCGCACTCGTAGGAAACCAGAGTCTTCATGTGGTAGTTGTTGAGGGGCTGGCCCGGCAGTTCCAGGTGACGATCCCGCAAGGTTTTGAGGATGGAGAGGCATTTCTTCCTGCAGCCCCCCATCTGCAGTCTGTTCTCTGCTTCCGCGAACTGCAGCACCCAGGCGTCGCTCTCGGCCGAGCTTTGCTTGCCGGCCAGGGAGTGGCACTCCTTGGACAAGAGATTGAACCCTTCCGCTTTGACCTCCGCCACCCGGTTGGGTCCCGGCCAGGGGATGTGGGGAAGTGGCCAGTGGGCAGCACTCCTGGGCCAGATCCCGGTGCACTTAAAAGCCGGGGTGATCTGCACCACGTACCTGTCTCGGATCCTCAGTTTCACTTCGCTGGTGTCCGCCACCATCTTTACCACATCCCTGTAGCTACACTTGTCTACCGCCTGAGCCACCAGCGTCTGAAACCTGGACCGGATTTTGCGCGCCGAGAGGTAGCCGGAGGCAGTAATGAATTCCACCCAGAGGGACATGCTCCTCTTGCGGCCGTCGCTCAACTTGAGCACGGCGCAGCCGGGCAGCGAGCCGTCGTCCACAAAGTTGAACACTCCCATCTGGTTAAGGTAAAGCACCACTTCGAATTCGGTGGGGGAGATGACCTCGAGGCCCTCGTAGCGATTGTCCATCTCGTTCAGAGAGCTGATGAACCGGGGCTCCTGCACCTCCACCTCCTTCAGGACGTCGGAAACTACTTTGCAGACTTCCCGGATAGTTTTGGCAATGGCAGCTTTCCTGGCTTGGCATTTTTCGTTGTAATATTTATTCAGATGGTAAACCAGCTTGGCCTGGGCCGCTATCATGTTGGGGCAGAGATCCGGGTTGTACACCGGAGTCTCGCAGTAAGCTGTGGGATCCAACGCGGCTGCTAGAGCTGGAGCCAACTTCGGTGGAGAAACGGGCCGCGGCGCTCGGAACTGTACCAGAAGCGTCTCTCCGAAGTGCGGCGGCGGCCGCCGGGGAATCCCTCGCGCTGTTCTCCCCTGCCTTTTATCTTTGAGCCCAGCCGGCCTTAAAGTGAAAGGTTGTTCACCCCCCACCCCTTCTCTCTCTCTCTCTCCGTCTCTCTTCCTCTTTTAAAGAATCCTTCCTTGTGTGAGAGAAACGCGTGCAGAGATCACCTCAGTTATAAAAACAAAAGTTGCGGAGAGACCCAGCAAAGCTCTTCCAGTAGTCAAAATAATCAACCCTTTCCGTATTTATTTACGCTTGCCCGTGATCATGGTGTGTGCCGGGCTGTGAATCGGATGGAGGAAAAGTGTGCGTCGAGGGTGTGTGTGCGTCTGTGTATATGTCAGAAGAAGCTGCTGTTGGTTTGTCTTAAGAGCCCAGATGCACTCGTGTGGAAATTATAAAGGCAGGGCCAGGCAGGCTGGCGGCCAATCGCCACTGGGCTCGTCACGACAGCCTCCGTCAGCTCCAGCCCGGCTAATTAATCCCCCCTCTTGGATATAGGCACACAAACTAAAGGTAGGAGGCTGCTGCTGGGCAGAAAACCACCCAGGCCACCTAGACAGTTTTGGAAATCAGGAGGAATCTCTCAGCTTTGGTATTAATTGAAGCATATTGACGTTTTGAAAAGACTTGGCAAAGTGGTTCTCTTCTGTGCTGAAAAACCCTGCTTGTCTTTTTAACCGACGAAATGCAAATACAGGTGTACTAATGGTCATCTATCAGTTGGTGAATTAGATGGGGTTTTCTAAAACAAAAGTCATAACTTGCATTTAGAGTGAGATAATTAATGCCTGTTAATCTTGGAGGTCTTTTTGAATGCAGGTTGGGAGTTTGCTCTTCAGTGTATATGCAAGCTGGTTTTGGATGGACTGATACTAGTGTAATTTTCTGGATGTTCTCATATTAGAATGATTTTTTTTATGCAGTGTTTTACCGATGTTTTTCTCATTTGCAGTTGTTGAAAGGAATCTGAAAATGATTGCTGTTAGATGTTGTCTACTCCAGTTTAAGTTGGGATGTTTAAAAAATGTTTAGTACACCCCTCCCCCCATCTGCAGTCCTCTTTGTACTTTGGTAGACTTGCCCAACATTATAACCAAGACACTAACTTTTTGTATGCACTGGCAGACATATCTGTGAAATAAAACTCTCTCTGAGATTGAGAGATTATCTTAATGTGAGTTCGTAATGAGCTGTGTTTGAATACATGACAGTTCAGGAGAGGTCATGGAGATGAGATCTAGGGGCAGATACCTATCCTGAAAATTTGCATGTTCTGCATGTTCGGGCTTTCCGTCTTGTTTACAGATGTATTAATTTAGGATATATGTTCTCTCCTAAGGATCTTTAGTGATCATCTGACAGTAGATTTCTGTTTTATAATATTGCATTGACTTGATTAAGAGAAATGGTTAAGATTTTTAAAGAAAATTAATTTGCAGTCACCTGGGATTTTAAATTTTACATATCATTTTTTAAAAACTTTGAAGAAATCAATATTTTTAAATTGGGAATCTAAAAAAGGAGGACAAAATGGATTTATGTAGAGCTTTTTTTTTTTTTCCCCTGCTGGTACCAACTGTACCAGGATGTACAGAAAGTGGAAGAAATACTACTTAGGGGTTCTGTAGTTGTTTTTAAACCTAGGCAGATTTTTAACACCCTACCTTGAATTTAGATGCTGTCTCTTTCAAATTAAGACTATTTCCAGCAAAATGCTATAATTCCTGGAACAGGTTTGCAGGCATTTTCTTTCAGAGCCACTTGTAACAAGATCTTGTTCAGAGCTCCCACTTTCTACTCAAGCGTTTGAAATTTTTTTTTTTTTTTCCTTTCTTCTTTGCACAGGTACAGCATCATACTTTTTTGTTATCCAAGGGTGGTAGATTCCGATTTAGCTTAAAATAGTATATTAGATTCGGGGCCCACGGCATCCACCTACTCTGTTCCCCAAGAACCTTGCACCCCCTTAGAAGCAGGGATTGGGCGTAACCGCCAGCCCCTCCCTACTTTGGTAGCGATGCGGGTGAACGCACTACTACCTTTTGGTAGTTGGAAGAGAAAAAAGAGGAGGCAAGTCACCGCCAGGGAACCTGCGGCCACGACGACGAAGATGTGCCGGTGGTCTCTGGGGGAAGCCACCTCTGTCCCCACCCAGTGCAGGTCCTGCGTGCTCCCTGCCGGTCCCGCGGCCCTACGCTCCCTGACCGTCCTTCTTTCCTCTATCTGCTCCATGTCCCATAGGTTTTTTGTGTGCGCGCTATTGTGGTATGTGAAAACCTTACTAAGGGTCCCGGGTTTGTCCACGTCTGCTGCAGGCCAAGTGTTCTGCCCAGGCGCCCCGCCGCCGCCCGGGCGCACGTGTGGTCGCGGCCGAGCCCGCGCTTTCTGGTCCCGGGGTTGCGGGGCCCTTGCGCCCAGCGCGCTCTCCCTTTGGTTCAGGTCAGAGTGTCCCTTGTTTTCTTGGGCCACCTGCAAATGCCCCCAGTTGTCGAAGACGTCAGGTAGCCTGGGATGCGGAGGCCCCGAGGCCGTTCAGAGGACCGCAGCGGCGGCGGTCCGGGTGGGTCGGACTCGAAGGACTAGAGGCGCGCCGGGCGGTAGCGCTGGAGCCAGGCGCGCAGGTGGCGCATCTTCGGGGCTCACTGTGCGGCTTAATTGGGTTAAAGCGGAGCTAAACGCCAAAGCACTTTGTGTAAACTAATTGGTGTAAGCAAGGCCTTTTCACTAACGATTTGCACTTTGAAGAAGAAAAATGGATGGCGAGAAAAGGACTAAGAAACTCGTTAGTCCTAGAGTGTTCCCGGGAAGTGAAGTCTTTGGGCTTCAAGGACGCTGGGACCGTGTTTTCTGAGCTGCTTCCTTCAGCACCCTTCACGCTGGGAGCTGACAGTGATTTACATAACATAGGATTCACCCACCCGCTCTCTAGAATAATACTCCCGCGCAAGTATTGCTTGTTGCTGCAACACCGTGATTTTNCAGGAGGAATCTCTCAGCTTTGGTATTAATTGAAGCATATTGACGTTTTGAAAAGACTTGGCAAAGTGGTTCTCTTCTGTGCTGAAAAACCCTGCTTGTCTTTTTAACCGACGAAATGCAAATACAGGTGTACTAATGGTCATCTATCAGTTGGTGAATTAGATGGGGTTTTCTAAAACAAAAGTCATAACTTGCATTTAGAGTGAGATAATTAATGCCTGTTAATCTTGGAGGTCTTTTTGAATGCAGGTTGGGAGTTTGCTCTTCAGTGTATATGCAAGCTGGTTTTGGATGGACTGATACTAGTGTAATTTTCTGGATGTTCTCATATTAGAATGATTTTTTTTATGCAGTGTTTTACCGATGTTTTTCTCATTTGCAGTTGTTGAAAGGAATCTGAAAATGATTGCTGTTAGATGTTGTCTACTCCAGTTTAAGTTGGGATGTTTAAAAAATGTTTAGTACACCCCTCCCCCCATCTGCAGTCCTCTTTGTACTTTGGTAGACTTGCCCAACATTATAACCAAGACACTAACTTTTTGTATGCACTGGCAGACATATCTGTGAAATAAAACTCTCTCTGAGATTGAGAGATTATCTTAATGTGAGTTCGTAATGAGCTGTGTTTGAATACATGACAGTTCAGGAGAGGTCATGGAGATGAGATCTAGGGGCAGATACCTATCCTGAAAATTTGCATGTTCTGCATGTTCGGGCTTTCCGTCTTGTTTACAGATGTATTAATTTAGGATATATGTTCTCTCCTAAGGATCTTTAGTGATCATCTGACAGTAGATTTCTGTTTTATAATATTGCATTGACTTGATTAAGAGAAATGGTTAAGATTTTTAAAGAAAATTAATTTGCAGTCACCTGGGATTTTAAATTTTACATATCATTTTTTAAAAACTTTGAAGAAATCAATATTTTTAAATTGGGAATCTAAAAAAGGAGGACAAAATGGATTTATGTAGAGCTTTTTTTTTTTTTCCCCTGCTGGTACCAACTGTACCAGGATGTACAGAAAGTGGAAGAAATACTACTTAGGGGTTCTGTAGTTGTTTTTAAACCTAGGCAGATTTTTAACACCCTACCTTGAATTTAGATGCTGTCTCTTTCAAATTAAGACTATTTCCAGCAAAATGCTATAATTCCTGGAACAGGTTTGCAGGCATTTTCTTTCAGAGCCACTTGTAACAAGATCTTGTTCAGAGCTCCCACTTTCTACTCAAGCGTTTGAAATTTTTTTTTTTTTTTCCTTTCTTCTTTGCACAGGTACAGCATCATACTTTTTTGTTATCCAAGGGTGGTAGATTCCGATTTAGCTTAAAATAGTATATTAGATTCGGGGCCCACGGCATCCACCTACTCTGTTCCCCAAGAACCTTGCACCCCCTTAGAAGCAGGGATTGGGCGTAACCGCCAGCCCCTCCCTACTTTGGTAGCGATGCGGGTGAACGCACTACTACCTTTTGGTAGTTGGAAGAGAAAAAAGAGGAGGCAAGTCACCGCCAGGGAACCTGCGGCCACGACGACGAAGATGTGCCGGTGGTCTCTGGGGGAAGCCACCTCTGTCCCCACCCAGT
This sequence comes from Neotragus moschatus, assembly GCA_006410615.1. Classification (NCBI taxonomy): domain Eukaryota; kingdom Metazoa; phylum Chordata; class Mammalia; order Artiodactyla; family Bovidae; genus Neotragus; species Neotragus moschatus. Next base: position 256,382 of record SJYA01002027.1, read on the forward strand.
GCAGGTCCTGCGTGCTCCCTGCCGGTCCCGCGGCCCTACGCTCCCTGACCGTCCTTCTTTCCTCTATCTGCTCCATGTCCCATAGGTTTTTTGTGTGCGCGCTATTGTGGTATGTGAAAACCTTACTAAGGGTCCCGGGTTTGTCCACGTCTGCTGCAGGCCAAGTGTTCTGCCCAGGCGCCCCGCCGCCGCCCGGGCGCACGTGTGGTCGCGGCCGAGCCCGCGCTTTCTGGTCCCGGGGTTGCGGGGCCCTTGCGCCCAGCGCGCTCTCCCTTTGGTTCAGGTCAGAGTGTCCCTTGTTTTCTTGGGCCACCTGCAAATGCCCCCAGTTGTCGAAGACGTCAGGTAGCCTGGGATGCGGAGGCCCCGAGGCCGTTCAGAGGACCGCAGCGGCGGCGGTCCGGGTGGGTCGGACTCGAAGGACTAGAGGCGCGCCGGGCGGTAGCGCTGGAGCCAGGCGCGCAGGTGGCGCATCTTCGGGGCTCACTGTGCGGCTTAATTGGGTTAAAGCGGAGCTAAACGCCAAAGCACTTTGTGTAAACTAATTGGTGTAAGCAAGGCCTTTTCACTAACGATTTGCACTTTGAAGAAGAAAAATGGATGGCGAGAAAAGGACTAAGAAACTCGTTAGTCCTAGAGTGTTCCCGGGAAGTGAAGTCTTTGGGCTTCAAGGACGCTGGGACCGTGTTTTCTGAGCTGCTTCCTTCAGCACCCTTCACGCTGGGAGCTGACAGTGATTTACATAACATAGGATTCACCCACCCGCTCTCTAGAATAATACTCCCGCGCAAGTATTGCTTGTTGCTGCAACACCGTGATTTTCTGTTACACTGAACACGTGAAATGAATTGCCTTCTGTAGCTGATCCTTCCAGTGATCTCAGATACCTCTCATTGCTGAAGGGAAAATTAAACTATTCTGAGGAGTGTGCTTTCTATCCCCCCCCCACCTTTTTTTTAATTGAAATGACCTATGGAGAGGAACTTAAAATATATAGTACGCTTTTGTGTAATTCTGCTGATTTTCAGCTAGGCTTTGGAGATAGATCTGATTTGTGGGAGCGACGTATTTAACAATTTTAAAGTAATTTTTATAAAATATCATTTGACCTATGGAATTAGTTATTTTATATGGTTGTGTAATGCACAGAAATAGCTTAAAATCAATTTTATTTACTTGTGAAAAAGTCATAAAACAGTTCTAATGACACCAGTCTTGTATTTTTTTTTTTTTTACTATAAACATAATCATAGTAGTTAGTATTAGAATGAAAGCTTGTGTGTGCCCAGTGCTTCAGGATATAAATACTTAATTGTTTTCATTGATATGCTGTGCAGACATCTTTGACAAGAGCTAATAATAGAATGATAATTGAAGAAAACTGACCTAATTGAAGAAAAGAACCCAAGAATTTCAGGATTTAATGATTGTTTGAGATGCTCATATTTGAATGGTATTTGGGATTTTAAGGTCTAACCAACTTGACTTTTCCGTTTCACTTAGTTCACTAGGTGGCTTTGATTTAGAATGTTCTATTATTTTTTAAAAATGGAGAAAATCACAAGCACATCATTATCAAAAGTTGTAAGACTGTTAATAAATATAAAATAATTAAATATTGTGATCCTTACCACTTCCAAGCATTCAAAATAACAATGGTGAAATAACTTTTTTCTGAAATGGTATTTCCTAAGTAACTTATTCTCCCTTCTGTAAACCTACATAACTTATATGGGACACACAAAATAATGGCCAAAGAGACACCCCATTAGATTAAAGAAAAACTCTATTATATTGAGAAATGTAGGAATGCAGGGTTTCTGTGGGGTTTTTTTTCTAATTTAAATATGAGTTACATGTTCATAAATTTAAGCAATTGTGACCTTTCATCTGGAAAAATGTATCTGTTAGTTAGAGGTTATGCACACACATGTTAAAGATATTGTTCTGTTTTTTCATTATCTGCTGGCTGCTATTCTACTCAAGTATTCACGAATATAAAGTTCTATTTTTTTAATATGTGTTATTACACTGGGGAGATAAAAAGAATATGAAGTTGAGTTTATTAAATTATTTATCCCTACTGCTAGAGTGGTTTTGAAGGCTCATGGTATACATCTGATTTCTTCCCCTGCCCTCACCACCCCACTCCAGAACCCACCTCCTCTTTTTTTAAAATGCACCTAGGCTATTTCATCTGTTTCATTCTGCCAGACACAATATATTTCTTCTTTTACACTGGAGAAATTAAAGAGAGAGATTTGTGCAGGGTTTTCTTTATATGTCACATTAAATAAAAATAGAGAGAGTTTTTCTGGTGATGTAATTTGATGGTGCATCTATACCTTTCTTTGTATTGTGACTCCTTGTATAAGAATACTTGAAACAAAATAGCTTGAAAGCTGCAAAAGTTTCAGTGAGTTCTTAAAATAATTATTTTGTATTTTAATATAGTCTATGGCAAAAGAGAGCAGAGAATTGAGATCATTGTTGACACAATTTAGACCCTATTTTTCTTTAACCAGAATATCTTGATAATTGTGGTTACGTTTAAAAATTATTTTCTTAATTCTTCACTTGAATATTCTAGACTGTTGCTTCAGTTTTCCTCATCCCCCTAGTACATGATGATACAGTCACCATGGTAGCGGGGAGTACTCTTTTTTTTTTTTTTTTTTTGCTACTTTGTTGCTTAGAAAATTTGGCATTAGTCTTAATAAATGTTGAAAATAATTTTGAGATTAAAAATAGAAATTGGAAGTTTACTTTACGGAATCATCACCACGGCTAGATTTGCAGATTTGAGTGATTCTGGATAACTCTGGCCAAAACCTTTCTTTTGGTAGAAAAAATAAATTTAAGCCTTGATTATTCAGATCATTGTCTCAGTTTCCTCACTTATTTTGAATGTAAACACAGAGATGCAGGATATTTTAAGTTGTATCTGTAAACTGACAAATTTAAGGGGCAGGGTTAGCAACCAAAAGATTTTCTTATGGTTCACAATGAATTGTGATCTCTTAACTGTTTGCAAACATTTAAGGGTAGTAAGGTTAATCAGTCATTTATTGATAGAGTATTATGGAGTATTCCAACATTCCAGTTCCCCATTGACCATTTAGAAAGTCACCATTATCTTTATAAACTGTAAAATTTAAATTCATTTTACTAGATTTCAACTTATGTTTTTAATTTGGATATTGTAAACATACTGTGACATAGATGGACTCCTGTGATTCTTCTCCATATGAATATATGAAAATTAGGTATTCCTTAAACCATCACTAACATGGATCTGTATCCTTAGTACTCTTAGTACAGTACAGTTTATTGCACTTAGAGAAAACAATGGAATCAGATGTGATTAGCGTCTGTTAATCTGTCCATCTGTAGTGGGTCATCCAGGATTGCATAGCTCTCATTACTGTCCCAGACTGTATGTGATTAGCCACTGAAAACATTCTACGTAACCTTGAGACCAGAATACAGGATGTAGATAATCAACTTATAGTGACTGCATGTCTGAAGTAACATTTTCTATTACTAATTTACAGTTTTGGAGCTTATTTCTTAATTAGCAAAGCAGTTCTTCTAAACTAGGAATTTTTTTTTTAATGATCAGTAACTGGAGTAATAATTTAAAAGAATAATTACATTAATAAAACCTACCTTTTGTCACATATATCCAATAAAACAAATACTGAAAGGAAATCAGTTTTATGAATAGCAATTTCTTGGATAACTTTACATATTGATACAGATTATAACCATTTTCTGAGAGTAGAGCATCTAAATAATGTTTAATTTCCACTTCTCTATAATTTCTTTCATGATACTAGTAATATACATTTCAGTATACCTATCTGTACTGTTACTATTATTTAGTACTCTGAGTACTTTTTTCATGAAAGCACAATTTTTCCATGTGATTTGTCAAAAATGTCAAGTCAAAGGTACTAATAAGTTATTACTACTTTTTAATCTCAATATGTCTTATCTAAACATCTAGATCAAACAGAAACATGAAGAGCATAAAGAATTTGTAAGACATCGTGTCTCTGATAAAAACTTGTGAATCTGCTGGAAAAAGTTATAGCGTTATTATTTTATTTTTATGGGAAATCTTTTATTATGAAAGTCAGGTTTATTATGTATATTTTGCATATATACTGTTCTAGTCTATGCTTTTTCAATGTGAGTGTTCCAGTCTATGAGTTCTGACAAATGTATAGAGTTGTATAACATCTGACACAAAGAACATTTCCATGGACACAAGAAGTTGCCTCATGCCCTTAATTTTTTTTTATTCGTAAACTTTTTGATTCATTTATAAGTATCTAGGTGTTTTAGTTTTATATCAAAAAACTTTAGACTATAAACACCTTTACTTATTCCCCTAGAACTTATCTTAATCATGATTCTATTTTAAGACCAGTTTTAATCAGAGAGCCCCAAAATAGACTCAAAATATAAAATGCTATTTCAGATATACAGGCAGTAGGTTAACAGTTTTTATTTTACATGAAGGTTGTTTAATTTTACTATGTGACATTAAATGGTTAGTAAAGGATTCATTTTCAGAGGTACTGATAATATTTGTTATGCTCACATGAATATATATATTAGACTTAGTATAGTTTACAGTTTACACATCAAAATGCATATTAAGTTCCTTATATAAGTTAGCAAAATTTATAACATTGCTAGCTTTATGTCTTTGGAGAAATAAATCTCTCAACATTTGCATTGTGNTAAATGGTTAGTAAAGGATTCATTTTCAGAGGTACTGATAATATTTGTTATGCTCACATGAATATATATATTAGACTTAGTATAGTTTACAGTTTACACATCAAAATGCATATTAAGTTCCTTATATAAGTTAGCAAAATTTATAACATTGCTAGCTTTATGTCTTTGGAGAAATAAATCTCTCAACATTTGCATTGTGTATTACCTTACATTTTCAGTAAATGAATCCTCCCTTGATGATGGGGGATGATGCCAAAGAGTATTAGAGCTAATGTTCATTAATATATACATATTCTTGGAACATATGCTTTGAATCCTAATTTTGTGTAAATACAGATTGTCATTTAAATTTAAATAGTTATAAATATTCCAAACAAAGAATTCTTAAATTGTAATAGTACCAACATCTTCACTGATACTGATGCCCTCTCAAGTATTTTGCTCTTTTACAACTTGGAATAGTACAACTAGTCTTCTCTTTCTACCCCCAAGATATAAAATTATTTAAATGGTTTCTGTTTTCTATTTTAATTTGGCAATTACAATAGGAATTTTAATGTTATGCATGCTTACAGGCCTATTAAGAAAGAAATTATTGCTTTCTTAATAATCTTAAACCATTTTTAGGAAGTACGCTCTTTTTATGGTTTGCAAAATAGCCTGTGCATGCAGGCTATATGTACACACACGTGCGCGCACACACATACACACACACAGTGTTTCAGATAGTAAAAGGTTGAATTGGCTTCTATACATTTTTATGTTAACCTGTTAAAAGGAAACAGCCTCTAAATATAGGATTCTTGTCGCCACCAGGATTTAATATCACATCCACAAGATAGTTTTCAATAATACCTTAGGAGATTGCAGCTAAATGGATTTTTAAAGTAATAATATCTAAAGGGTCCACCCAGTATATATGACTGGCATTTATCCAGTCATATATACTGTGGCAGTTTTGAATGTCATACACTTTTAATTGTGAAATTGAGAAGTTTAAACATTACTAGTCATCCTGACCGTATAAATAATATAGTCCCTCACATACATTATCTGCATATGTATACAGAAAAACGCCTTCACTTACTTAAAACTGTATTCACTTTTTTGCAACAGACCAAGGTCACATTTTTTTTGCAACATGAACCTGTATTTGATAAATAACTCACTGGGAGGAAAAATGTGGGTGTTTTGATTTGGGGGTTTGGGTTTTTGTTGTTGTTGGTTTGTCTCCCCCTTTTACTAGCAAATTTAGTTCTTCATTTGTTTTGCTTTCCACGCTGCATTACCACGGTTTTCCCCTGTGTGCATCTGCCAGTGTACAATTTAGCCACGGGCATCTGTAGACCTTGTGGTGATCAGTATTGCAGGCAAAAGCCATATGTGTTTAAATAAAAAAAAAAATCTCTTTATTTCATTTGCTGTTTTAACTGGATGGATAACTTTTGTGCCTCAAGACAGAAGAAGAAAAAATACAGAAATAATTAATTGCCTCTATTCTTGAGGCAGTTTCATTTCCCCCTCCAATATGGAATGCTTGTCAGCTTTCCTGATAAATGACTGCATGTATTTGCATAGATTTTACATTAACACAAAAATTAGTTTTATTTGTAGAAAACTAGTTTACATAATAATATAAAACCTAGTGTTATTGATTATGTTTCCAAGCATTGATGATTTTTTAAAGGGATTGTAGCCTTCTTATTTTTCAAAGATCTGATGAACCTATTTAATATAAACTTGCTTTTGCTTTATATGTTTTGCCTGTATGAAGCAAACATTCTTATAAACTGTTAAAATTTGAAAACTATTTTATAGGTATATTAACCACAACTGTTTCAGACCCGTGGCTAGTAACACTCATTTGGTAAAGAGATTCTGGTTTTAAACTTTTGCCGAAGAATATTTTTAAATATGTTTTATCAACTGTACATACCTCCAACAGTTGGAGGATTTCGTCTGTGCAAATGATTTTAGTTTTCATATTCATATTATCAAAAGGTTGGGTAGTATATTGAGTGTGTATACCTGAGCTCACTCCTAAGACATTATGCATTGTTTACAACCAAATTTAAAACACGTCTGAGAAGTATCCTTTCTATCTTCAGTCTGTTTCCTTAAATGTACTTAATCAATTGATCACCTTAATGTAGTCTTAAAAAAAAAAAAACCACTCTGCTGGAGCTATTTGGGTGCTGAAACAATTCTCTCCCTCTAAGTGGCAGGCAGTAGATGTTTATTCATCCTGTAATCTGGCATCTTGTTGTCTAGAGGCAACCTGCTAATTATATGCTATCATTGTATTATCCATGTTATGGAAAATCCAAATATGTTCACTGTTGTTAATCACAAAGCTTTTCATAAAATATACTTGATCCTCAAGAAACCTGCTACACTTAACGGCAACCTAAACCAAGAGTGTCTCTGCCACCCCTTGATTCTGGGACACCCTGGGTGCCAGCTGTCACAGCTCAGCTAATGATGACAAATGCCCCTCTCTATGCAGATTGCAGAGCTTGCAGGCTGCCGTGAAAGGCAACCAGATTACCTTTCTTCAGAGAGTAACTTAACCTTTTAAACTCATGTCAGAATGAAATTATCAGCTGGGATAGTTTCAATATCTGTATCTTTAAAACTAAAAAGTCAGAGCATTATCAAATTACACGAGTTCACTTTTTAAGAAAATGTTCCAATTTTTAAATAATTTGTGTTGCTTTACCCTTGAAAGGCTCTGATATTCTTAAATCAGAAAGTCTAGGAAAGATATACTTCACAGCCACATTAGAGCATCAATCCTTAATATAAATCAAGTAGTGTGAATTATTGACAAAATTATCCAGATTATTTGGACTAGAAAATAGGCTAGTGAAATTTGGGGGGAAAATTTTTGTTTTCCTTTTCTTCACCTGCATGGTAAAGCCTCTCTTCTGCTGTTGTATGTACAGGCCCAGCCCACTGCAGATAAATGATATAGTTTTTTTCTAAAATTCTATGCATTATTATAAAATGACATAGAGAATATTTGTTACTGATGATTGTTTTCTCTGTTTTCAAACTTGATCTTTTATTCTAAGTTGCTGATTTGTGCTACAAAAATTTGTTACCATATTACGATGCATCTACTACATGCTGAAAACATTAATGAATACCATTAACCATAATGTAGTGCAGGGGGTAAGTTGCCTGTTAAATGCAATAATACTTTACAGTTGCAACATTCTTTTCAATTTATAAAAGACTTTTATATGCATTTATTCATCTGATACTTAAAATAATTCAGTGATTTGAGAGATGAGTGATAAGGACTAGGGACTACATTAATTTCCTTCAATCTTCACAACAAGTATTAGTTCCCATTTACAAATAAAGCGACTGAGGTTTAGAAAGATTAAGTGTCTTACCAAGGGTCATAAAAGTAATTGTAGAACTAGGTCTGTCTGATTGCGACTGCTCTTGGCACTACAGTATGTAGACTGTATATTGTGTATGTGTGTGTATATATATATATATATACACACACACACATATATATATCCTTCCCAGGTGGCATTAGGGGTAAAGAATCCATCTGCCAATGCAGGAGGCTCGAGACATGGGTTCAGTCCCTGGGTTGGGATGATCCCCTGGAGTAGGAAATTGCAACCCATTCTAGTATTCTTGCCTGAGTAATCCCATGGACACAGGGGCCTGGCAGGCTACAGTAGGGTTGCACAGAGTCAGACATGACTGAAGCAACTTAGCACTTAGCATATATATATATATATGTATGTACAAATACATATACCTATATCCTGTCTATACCCAGAGATAATGTTAGCATCCTAAGGGAGATCAGTCCTGAGTGTTCATTAGAAGGACTGATGTTGAAGCTGAAACTCCACTACTTTGGCCACTTGATGCAAAGAGCTGACTCATTTGAAAAGACCTTGATTACTTTGCCAACAAAGGTCCATCTAATCAAGGCTATGGTTCTTCCGGTGGTCATGTATGGATGTGAGAGTTGGCCTGTGAAGAAAGCTGAGCACCGAAGAATTGATGCTTTTGAACTGTGGTGTTGGAGAAGACTCTTGAGAGTCCCTTGGACTGCAAGGAGATCCAACCAGTCCATTCTAAAGGAGATCAGTCCTGGGTGTTCATTGGAAGGACTGATGGTAAAGCTGAAATTCCAATACTTTGGCCACCTCAAGCGAAGAATTGACTCATTGGAAAAAACCCTGATCCTGGGAGGCATTGGGGACAGGAGCAGAAGGGGACGACAGAGGATGAGGTGGTTGGATGGCATCTCCGACTTGATGGACATGAGTTTGAGCAAACTCCGGGAGTTGGTGATGGACAGGGAGGCCTGGCATGCTGCAATTCATGGGGTTGCAAAGAGTCAGACACAACTGAGCAACTGAACTGAGCTGAACTAGAATAGCATCACCAACTTAATGGATGTGAACTTGAGCAAACTCCAGGAAATGGTGGAAGACAGAGGAACCTGGAGTGGTGCTGTCCATGGGGTCACAAAAAAGTCAGACATGATTTAGTGACTGAACAACAACAATAGGGATGTAAGGGGCTTCTCAGGTGGCTCAGTTGTAAAGAATCCTCCTGCCAATGCAGGAAATGCACGTTCAGTCCCAGGGTCAGGAAGATCCCCTGGAGAAGGAAATGGCAACCCACTCCAGTATTCTTTCCTGGGAAATCCTGTAGACAGAGGAGCCTGGTGGGCTGTAGTCCATGGGGTCACAAGAGTTGGACTCAACTTAGGACTAAACAACAACTAGGATGTAGGTGTTATTCTGAAGAGAAACTGCAGATTTACATTTACATTAAGAATATAATTGATGAATTTTATTAAAGATTGCATTCTTTTTAGGAGGTTTTTAATTAAGTTAATATTGAGATACTTTTTATGTTACAGATTTTCATTTTATGATATTATATCAATCTATTCCATAGGGAGAAACTACTTAGGAAATATACATGGACTATCTAATAAATATGAAATTGGTCTAATTCACCTAAGAACTACTTCGTTGTCCAATCTAAGTTTAATGGGATATACCTTTATGAAAATGACAAGGAGAAATAAGTCTTCCACAATTACTTAAGTAAAGTGTCTGTATATTATTTTTATACATATGGTTTTACTCTGTGACATCAATGAGTTATATAAGCCACAATACACTTTTCAGTTCAAGACACATTGAAAACTCCTTTTATCATGAATTCAAATGCAGTCATTTCAAGAAAGCTATCTGAATACAGACTGATTTTACTCCTCAGTAAAAGCTTTTCTTTAGTGCAGATACTACAGGATTTTTTATCAGTGATATATCTAATGTTATAAATGGTCTATCTATATTTTAGTTATAGAGTTATTTATAATTACTAGTCAATATTAATGCTTAATATAGTGTAAGTATTCCACTGTATATAAGAACTATATACACTAGTATATAGTAAGTTTTAAATTTTACAGTGATCATTTTATTGAAATGTACCGAACAACAACAACTAAGATTTAAGGTGCATGCATGGTGGCTCAGACATGGCATTGCAGTAAAGAATCTGTCTGCAGTGCAGGAGACCTAAGTTCAGTCTCTGGGTTGGGAAGATCCCCTGGAGAAGGGAATGACAATCCACTCCAGAACAGAATCTTGGAGAATTCTATGGGCAAAGGAGCCTGGCAGCTACATGGGATCACAAAGAGTCAGACACAACTGAGCGACTAACACACACATAGACACACCAACCAGTTAGAGCTGCTGCTTCTGCTAAGTTGCTTCAGTCGTGTCCGACTCTGTGTGACCCCATAGATGGCAGCCCACCAGGCTCCCCCATCCCTGGGATTCTCCAGGCAAGAACACTGGAGTGGGTTGCTGTTTCCTTCTCCAATGCATGAAAGTGAAGTCGCTCAGTCATGTCAGACTCTTAGCAACCCCATGGACTGCAGCCCACCAGGCTCCTCCGTCCATGGGATTTTCCAGGCAAGAGTACTGGATTGGGTTGCCGTTGCCTTCTCCGAGTTAGAACTAGGAGTTAGAAACTAATTCCACCTCATAAGGAGGCATTTTATATGAGAGCAGGAGAGAACATTAGAGGAGAATATAATACAAGCCTCCTCATTAACTGTCTGGATCTTCTCTATGACATTCCTACAAAATGCTCTGTTTTTACCCCTGTTGATGAGAAATTCGTTATCTGCTCAGTTACATACAGTTCTGATTGTTGGAATGCTCTTCCTAATATTGAACCAAAAGTGTCTGACACTTTTACCTTTTGATGCCTTCTGTATGGTCTTGCCCCTTTAATGGAAATAAGTCTATTAAACTCAGAATTTAGGGTATCAAATTGAATACACTCTGGCCTTTCAGACATCACACCTACAGCACCTCATCACTCAGAAGCCATTCTTGTACATCAAGTGTGGAGCCTAGAATTCATTACACCTGGAATAGACTGGTGAATACAGAGTAGAGAAAGACCTCTGTTAAGTGAAACAAGGCCATTATACCCTTTTGGAGGGAACCTCGATAACTCTGTTACAGTTGCCAAGATGTGTGTCAACAAATATCTCATTTGTTTAAACTCAAGGTGGGGTCCTAAGTTCATGACTTCTTTTTATTTATCCAGTTCATTTTATCTCACTATTTTTAGCTCTTTTCCCCATTGCTTGACTTACAATAAATTTGTTATTATTTTAAATATGAATTAACAGGCATAACAGTTCGTTTCTAAAATGTGTCCTAGTCTACATATAGAACATTCATAGCAAAACAGAATTTATTTATAATGAGCGTACTGTTTTTGCTCAGCCTAGGTATACTAGGATGCTCATCTACTTAATAAGATTTGTAGATAGATTACATTAATAGATCACACAGTCCACAAGCTTTTGGTAGTTTTTATTTGTTTACTTCTTTTGCCAGACATTTGAAATTCTAGTACTTGTTTTTCATGGCCTTGTCAAAATATATAGCCAATAACCCCCATTTATGTAAAATGTGTACTTTATATATTTTGACATATTTATCAATTTTACTTTGTTAACAAACTTTTTATCTACAAAAACTTGTTGTCTATCTGAAAGTTTCCCATGTGTCTTTACTATGAACTGTAAAAAATATATATATATATTAACTTTTTTGGTGACTGTGTTAAAGTCTTGAATTTCTCTAAGTGTAGACAGAGATTTTTGTTTGCCAACTTTTTTTTTTCCTAAATGGGGATATTTTATTAATACTTTATTTATTATTGCTGTGACATCTAGACAATAAAATAAAATGCAAAACAAGCCTGCCTCTGATTTAGCTTTCTTGCAGTTTGTGTATCAAATGGAGAATAGGGAAGTCCCATGCTTTTACAAAAGAGACATTCTAAAGTGCAGAGCTGCCCCATCTGTTTCATCTGGTGGCTTATGCAATAAGAGGTGTTATCACATGAATCTAAATGCACAAGCAGTTGTTTTATGAACTCTTTCATGCTTTGAGGAGTTTATAAGTTGCCTACTCTATTGTGCGTCAGTCCCAGCTGACCCAAGTGCATTCTGCTGAGCATATTTGGGGGATAATTAGAACTAATGAAGCCCAGAACACAGCTAATTCTCTACATGATTTATTCTCAGGCTCTTATCTGATTCCAAAAAAATTCTCCAAGTCATAACCTATACCACTCATTTTTTCCTAGCATTGTGTTGATACAGCTACTCTATTTTTGCTTATTTGATGTGCGTTAAAAATAAATCAGATATTTTAAATGCTAAGAAACACGTTTCAAAGTAAAAGTTTATATTGTTAGTCCCCAGTCTTGAGTGGAATGTCATTTCTCGGCTGTCTTTTGTTTGTTTGAATCTCAATATATTTATGGTGCCTGTGAGTAGATAATAGGATTGAAAACATCAAGTGATAAGAGCCTCTTAATAAAATGTACCACTGGGAAATATAACCCACAAGTAAAATAATGGAAAGTCATTAATGGAAGATTCCTCTGTCTGGATTAAATTTCCCAAGGAAATCAGAAGATTGTAAAAAAATCCTTATGAATAGCCTTCATGTTTCAAAACTGTTTCATTAATATGGCTTCACTGTACCAGCATTGTTGAGAATGACATTTCTCTACATGCCCTCACCAAGTAGTCAGTGATTCAGTGGCCTGTAACACTTTAAATCCCATCAACTTGCTTTCCTTTCCTGTTATAACTGTTTCAATGAGTGGCACTTTTGTTGTGCAGGTTAAGTTCTGGTAGCTTACTGAGGGCATACTAGAATGAGGACAGACACAGTTGCCAACACAGGAAAGCTACAACTTTATTAAAGCCTTACATTCAGTAAATACGACACTGAAGTCTCTTCAGGTAGGTCATTTTTGTAGCTGATGTCCTATTCATTCTCCTGTTTTCTAGAAACTATAGCAGGATTTGCTGTTAAGGATTATTAGTTTTATCTATTGATCTCAGTATTTACTATTCACTGTACTGTAGAGCCCAGATAATAAATACCTTTAAGGCGAGTACCACTTGATTAGATGCACTGAAATACCTAAAATACCCACTCTACTACCTAAGTATTGACCTAAGAACCAGTTGGAGAGTCCCTGAATCTTGATACAAGATATTTAGTGCTGCCATTTTTAAATGCTAGTCTTAACTGTATACCTTGACCTTGGGCATTAGGCTTCCTCATTTCTAACCGTCTGCCAAAAAGTGAGCTAAATATTCAAACAGCATGTTTTAGAACCTTGAAGGGCAAATTTGGAGATCATTGTTACTTATTGGGCTTCAAGAACATCTTTTTTTTTTCAAGTACTTAAAAAGAGACAAAGTAGGAATTCCCTGGTGTTCACTGATTAGGACTCAGCGCTTTCACTGGGACCAGCTTTCTCCCTGGTCAGGAAACTAAGATCCCACAAGTCACATGTCATGGCCAAAAATAAATAAATAAAACAGATAAAGAATGAGTTTATAAACTTAGTTATTATTGAGTTTTTATTATACTTCAGTACTAAGACTGTGCTAAGTTCTGCCTAGATCCTACTTTCTTAGTCATCCTTTTAACCCTTTAAACTTAACCTAAACTTGTTCTCTCACTGGTAATAGGGATAATGATATCTATATTATAGATTTGGGGCATAAAATAATTGATGCCTATAAAAAGGTTATACTATTTTTAACCTTTTTACCCAAGTCCAAATAGTAACTGTAGAGGTAGGGTTCAAACCCAACTCATTTTGTCTCTAGATCCTGAGCTTATCTAGCATACTGCTTGGGTGAATATTTGTTAAATGAATTGTTAAATGAATATCATTTGTCCTGTGCTTCTGATGGAAGAATTGGTTGATTTCTATGGTTGTTTTGATAGCATAGAGCACATACATACTCCATCATAGCTGAATGAGTGGATGACTCAGTTCAGTTCAGTCACTCAGTTGTGTCCAACTCTTTGTGACCCCATTGACTGCAGCACTCCAGGCTTCCCTGTCCATCACCAGTTCCTGGAGTTTACTCAAACTCATGTCCATCAAGTCAGTGATGCCATCCAACCACCTCATCCTCTCTTGTCCTCTTCTCCTCCCACCTTCAATCTTTCCCAGCATCAGGGTCTTTTCAAATGAGTCAGTTCTTCGCATCAGGTGGCCAAAGTAATGGAGTTTCAGTTTCAACGTCAGTCCTTCCAAGGAATATTCAGAACTGATTTCCTTTAGGATGGACTGGTTGGATCTCCTTGCAGTCCAAGGGACTCTCAAGAGTCTTCTCCAACACCACAGTTCAGAAGAGTTGATTAGTCAGTGCTCAGCTTTCTTTATGGTCCAACTCTCCCTTCCATGCTTCCCTGGTGGCTTCTAAACTGTGGTGTTGGAGAAGACTCTTGAGAGTCCCTTGGAATGCAAGGAGATCCAACCAGTCCATCCTAAAGGAAATCAGTGCTGAATATTCATTGGAAGGACTAATGCTGAAGCTCCAATACTTTGACCACCTGATTCAAGGAACTGACTCATTGGAAAAGACCCTGATGCTGGGAAAGATTGAAGGCAGAAGGAGAAGGAACTGACAGAGGATGAGATGGTTGGATGGCATCACTGACTCGATGGATGTTTGTTTGAAAAGGCTCTTGGAGTTAGTAATGGACAGGGAAGACTGCTGTGCTGCAGTCCATGGGGTCGCGAAGAGTTGGACACAACTGAGCGACTAAACTCATATCCATACATGACTATTGGCAAAAGCATAGCTTTGTCTAGAGAGACTTTTGTTGGCAAAGTAATGTCTCTGCTTTTTATTATACTCTTCAGGTTTGTCACAGCTTTTCTTCCAAGGAAAAGTTATCTGAGTCGTGAAGATCCTTTTTTATATAGTTATTCTGTATATTCTTGCTACCTTTTCTTGATAGTTTCTGCTTCTGTTAGGTCCATAACATTTCTGTCCTTTATTGTATCCACCTTTGCATAAAATGTCCCCTTGGTATCTTTAATTATCTTGAAGGGATCTCTAGTCTTTCCCATTCTATTGTTTTCTTCTGTTTCTTTGCATTGAGCTTTTAGGAAGTGTTTCTTCTCTCTCCATGCTATTCTTTGGAACTCTGCGTTCAGATGAATAGATCTTTCCTTTTTTCCTTTGCCTTTTGCTTCTCTTCTTTTCTAGGCTATTTGTAAGGCTTCCTCAGACAACCATTTTGCCTTTTTGTATTTCTTCTCCTTGGAGATGGTGTTTATCACCACCTCCTGTACAATGTTATGAACCCCTGTCCAGAGTTCTTCAGGTACTCTATCATGTCTAATCCCTTGAATCTATTTGTCACTTCTCCACTGTATAATTCTAAGGGATTTAGGTCACACTTGAATGGTCTAGCAGTTTTTCTTACTTTCTTCAATTTAAGTCTGTATTTCTCAATAAGGAGTTCATGATCTGAGCCACAGTCTGCTCCTGGTCTGGTTTTGCTGACTGTATAGAGCTTCTCCATCTTTGGCTGCAAAGAATATAATCAGTTTGCTTTTGGTATTGACCATCTGGTGATGTCCATGTGTAGAGACATCTCTTGTGTTGCTGAAAGAAAGTGTTTGCTATGATCAGTACATTTGCTTGGCAAAACTCTTAGCCTTTGCCCTGCTTCATTTTGTACTCCAAGGCCAAACTTCTCTGTTACTCCAGGTATCTCTTGAATTCCTATTTTTGCATTCCAGTCCCCTGTGATGAAATGGACATCTTTTTTGGGTGTTAGTTCTAGAAGGTCTTGTATGTCTTCATAGAACCATTCAACTTCAGCTTCTTCAGCATACTGGTTGGGGCATAGACTTGGATTACTGTGATACTGAATGGTTTGCCTTGGAAACAAACAGAGATCATTCTGTTGTTTTTGAGATTACAACCAAGTACTGCATTTTTGGACTCTTTTGTTGACTAGGAGGGCTACTCTATTTCTTCTAAGGGATTCTTGCCACAGTAGTAGATATGATGGTCGTCTGATGATTACTCATGCTGTATTCCCCTATAAAATACATTGATGACTCCCAAACATATAGCTTCAGCCAAGATCTTTCCTTTCAACTTCAAACCCATTCATCCAGCTGTTTCCCCCATATCTTCTCACACTTGCAGGATACATTTCAAACATAGCATAGCCAAACCGAGCCACTGTTCATCAACTCCATCCGGCCCCTCCTGCCATCATCTGTGCCCTGTGCTACGCTGTGCTTAGTCACTCATTTGTGTCCGACTCTTTGGGACCCCATGGACTGTAGCTGCCAAGCTCCTCTGTCCATGAGGATTCTCCAGGCAGGAATACTGGAGTGGGTTGCCTCCAGGATATCTTTCCAGGGATCCAACCCAGGTCTCCTGCTTTGCAGGTGGATTCTTTACTGTCTGAGCCACCAGGGAAGCCCCATCTTTGCCCTACTAAGTGTAACTCCTTTTTCCCAGTTAATTAGGCCAACATCTTAGCTGCTATCTTGACTCCTGTCATGCTTTTGTATCCCACACCCAGTGGCATCAGCACATCTTACCAGAACCAGTCTCCTCACCAGCTGTATATAGCTTCAGTCCTGCTCAGTCACCATCCTTTCTGAGGTGTACTGTTGGTTACACCAAAAGAGTCCTGGCTTCCTTCCTTATCCTAGTCCTGCTATCCCCTTCTCCTCTTTTATTGACATGGCCAAAAGATCCGTGAAAAATAAAGTCAGTTCATGACATCCATAAGTGCGGAATTCCCTAATGGCTTCCCATTTTAGAGTAAAAGGCAAAATCCTTAACATGACCTACTGGTCAGCTCCTTTCTACTCTCTTTCACCCACCTCTCTTTCTGATATTATCACCTGCTAATATCACCAAGCACCATGGCAGCCACTCACATGGGGGCCAGGCATGTGCTAGCTCCTCTGTGGAACTTGTCTCCCGGGATCTACATGGCTTTTTCCCTCGGGCCATTCAGATATTTAACCTAAAATGGCAGCATTCTCTCCCCCAGACTCTCTGTTCCCTCTGGGCCTTCTTCCTACTGCTTACCACTAACATACGCTTTTACTTATTTATCTTCATTAATGTCTCCCCCACCCCGATTTAAATCTAAGCTCTAATGAGGGTAAGACTTTTGTCTCTTCGTTGCTACCATATCCAGAATCTAAAACAGTGCCCGTCTAATAATGAGTGCTCAATAAATATCTGCTTAAATAAAGGAAAGGAAGAAGGAAAGAAGGGCTCAATCAAGGGGGAAAATATGGAAAGAGGGATAGAATCATCAGAGATGATCATTTAATTCTGCTGAATGTTATGTTTGTAATAATGCTAAGGGGAAAAAAATGTATTGCACCCTGTTAATTCACAAATCTGACCGACTTCTTGACACCGTCGACGACCTCCTCCTTTTGGAAATTTTCTTCTCTTGACACAAAGAATAATGTCAGCTATCGAATGCTTATTCTGTGCAAGTCCCTGCTAAAAACTTGATGTATGTAGCACATGGTTCAGTAGGATTTCTCTTGTGGCTCCAAGAAGCACGTCTCACCTTCTAAAGAGCTGAAAACAATCAAGACTACACAATGGAGCTTGTAGTTCTAGTGGGGAGACACCAAGTTAACAAACCCATAAGCAAGGAAACAAATCTGTAATATGTCAGGTGCTAGTAAATGCTCTGAGGGATAGGTACTGCAGTCTTATTTTGAAGATAAGGAAAGTAAAGCTTAGAATAGTTATTTGAGGTCCTCTGGCTGGGGCTAGGTCATGAAACCATTCCTTGTGACTTCCGTATCCATGCACATAACTGTTCTGCTCTGTCCACTACCTGCATTCATATCCTGTCTTGCTTCCTATCCCACTGATTTTTCACCATTGACTCCCATCTGTCTTTCTTCTCTAACTTCCTAAATATGAGTATATGATTTCGCTGCTTCTCCTGTCAAGGTTATGTTGCCAAATACAAGCACAGTTCACCCTTGAACAACACAGATTTGAGCTATGTTGGTCCAATTATACATGGATTTTTTTCCCAATTAATACATTTATATACTATAAGTTGTTTTATCTTCCTTATGATTGTCTTAATAACAATTTCTTTTATCTTAAGAAAATAATATATAAAACATAGGTCATACAGAATATGTATTAATTGACTGTTTATGTTATTAGTAAGGGTTCTGGACAGCAGCAGGCTATTAGTTGTTAAGTCTGTGGAGACTCGAAACATGGCTATTTGACTGTGCTGGGGTTTGGCACGCTTAACATCCACATTGCTCAGGGGTCAGTTGTATGCTGTTTCACTTCATCTCGTTTTATGGTTATAGAGCTTGAACCATCATCTCTGTGGAGATGCGTCACAGATCTGTACCTCCAGTCCTGACTTCTGTTAATTCATCATTGTCATTTTCCACATCCTGGGAGGTATTTTCCAAATTGATGCCCCTGTCCTCCCCGTTTTTTTGAGGATTACTATCTCTCATTTCTTCCTTTGTGTCTGTCATTAACTTGAGTCACATATAATTTCAAGGACTTGACATCCTAGTGGCTGACTCCTCTCTTGCCCTTTGTTCCTTCTCTAACATATTTATGCTCTCTTAATCACCAAGTCTTGTGGATTCTCATTCTCACCTAGAATCTTTCACATGTCTTCTTATCATCCACACCACCATCACTCTAGTTCAAGGTCTTTATCATTTGGTCACTGGACTGTGTATCCCTCTTTCTGTCTTTCCCTTCTCTAGGCCATCATGAAGAATGCTGCTGGGTTGACCTTCTTACAGACCAACTTCTATCATATTACATCCCTGTTCAAAAACCTTAGATTGACTCCCAGGCCTCATGAAGGGAAGAGAGGGTAGAAGTGAGGGAGCAAAGGAAAAAGGCCTCCCTGATCTTCAAGGTGCTTCACTATCGGACCACAGCAGTGTTCTAATATTAACTTCTTGACACCTGTCCTTGCTTTGCCTACTATATACTATTTTCTAAACGTAGTTCTTCCATTTTTTTCTCTGCCTTTTTACCTCTTTCTCTTCAACCTATCAGAATTTCATTCCTTCCTTCCTTAAAACAAAATGTATCCTTTCTGTGGTTTTCCTAAGTAAAAATGGTCTTTTCCGTCTCAGTAGTCTTGTACGTCAACTTTTCTACCATTGGCAGTATAAAGTAAAGAGTTAGTCATTCAGTTGTGTCCAACTCTTTGCAGCCTCTGTGTACTATAACCTGCCAAGCTCCTCTGTCCATGGGATTTTCCACACAAGAATACTGGAGTGGGTTGCCATTTCCTTCTCCAGAGTATCTTTCCAACCCAGGGATCAATCCTGGGTCTCCTGCATTGCAGGCAGGTTCTTTACTGTCTGAGCCACCAGGGACATCCTTTGGTATAGTATAGATGACTGTTATTTAAAAAAAAGTAATTTAAATTTGTAGATGTCTTTTGTCCCCAAAATGAATTCAGAATTCCTGGGTGACAAACAAAAATTCACCCTTCTTCTTACCTTTACCTCACAATGCCTAGCAAAGGACTATTGCATAGTAGATGATCAGAATATATTGTTAAGTGATAAAATGTTTCTTAATCTTAAGGTATAAAAATTATAAGAAGAAATAAGATTAGGGCAGGTTTAGTGATTATAAGCAAGACTGATGACAGTGATCTTAGTACCCATTTCATTGATAGACTGATTACAAGTAAACTGGACAAACTTTCATACTTTGCGTTTCATCCATGATGTATGTAACAAGCAAATTTGGCATATTGAACAAACAGGCTGGCTTCTATTTTCTTTCCTAATAATTATTAAAAACCAAAATTTGGTTAGTAGGTTGATACTCTGCATAGGCACCTCATTCAACTACTGTTATCTTGGTGTCATAAGACAATAAGGAAGCAATTCCTGGGTTTCTTTCCTGCCTTATGTTGCCACAAGTGGCAGTTCTGAACTTTTCTTTTTTTTTAATCATTAGTCTTTCCTGAAGACACTCATTCCAACTAAGTATCTTCATTCAGGAGAATTTAGAGATTTGAAATAAATGTCTTCAGTATTAATGAATCATGATATCTCTAGTATTGAACACATATGTAAGCAGTATTTGAAAATTTTAAAATTTATCACCTGGCTGCTGAATGCAAGGAAGGAAAATGCAGTTGTAATGCTTTCTAGACATTAGATCAGGAATGTGGAAAACATTCTTTTGAAATTGCCTGCAGAAGACTCATGCAAAGAAGTTCTTAAGTCATTCAACTATCAGATATTTATTATCTTCTGAGCCCTCTACTGTGCCCTGGTGATACTATTCTTGCCTTCACAGAGCTTTCAGGCCAGAGGAGATTATAAAAAACCGAGCACATGGTAACAATTCAGAGGGAAATACTAGGTGATTAGAAGAGGAGGAGTTACTGGGGATCAAAAAGGAGGGGCATGGAAACATAAGCTAAGAAAGCTTTCTGTGGGAAAACTGAAGGATGGAATTGATCCTGTCAGCAAACATTTATTGAGCATAATTTTTTTCTCTTTTTATCCTGTTCTCAAGCATCGTGCTAACTAGTGTAGTGGATTTGTAGCTCATCTCTCCACTGTGAAAAGCATTTACATGAGGAAGGCAGAGAAATGATGAAAGAGTATTTGAGTACACCTGAGATAACTCTCAAGTTCCTGCCTTGAGTGACTGGAGTACAGAAACCCTACCAAGTGAGATACAGAAATATGGAGCAAGAGCAGGTTTTCTGGGAAGATCATGAGTTCAGGTTTAACCATGGATCTGTGGGTTTATCCAGGTGGAAGAGTCAAGAGGGCAGATTTTATATACACACACATAAACTTTCTCTAAAGCATATGAGAAAGGTCTGGGATTAATCATACTATTTTCTATAGTTAGAATATTTTTCGTACTTAGAGACATGCTTGCTTGAAAGTGTCCAGCCCAAGGACATTATCCTGAGCATCACCAACAGAAGAAGATGCCCCAGGAGAGATGAATGAGAAGTGATGTTCAGAGAAATAAAGAAGACAAAGAGATAGGACTGTCCTAAAAGCTAAAAACAAGGGAGTTTTAATAAAAAGGGTGCAGACAACAATTAAGCTACCATATAGAGGTCATGTAAAATGAAAAGGCTTGGGTCTGTCCACATTACTTTCAGCAGAATCACAGAGATAGAAGGCAGATTACAGTGGGGTTGAAGAGTAAATTGGAGTAAGTGAAGTGTAAAATACGCTTTCAAGGGGACTGGATATACATGAAATGTAAGAGATATGGTGGCAATTATAGAGTGATACAGAATAAAATTTAAAAGAGACCTGCACATATTTATGGCTTAGAGAGAGGAGCAATAGAAGAGAAGTTAAAATTTGAAAACAAGGGGGCCCATCCTTGGAGACGTATCTCTAAAACCAGAGAAGTAAATGGTACCATTCTCTTGAGCCTACAGTTGTGAGATGGCTCAGTTTTTCTTGAAGGTAAACTCCACACAGTTGTTAGTATTGCATTTCATTTCCTGCATGCCATATGTATTGGTAACAATAGAAAATGAGGACCTTGGCTTGAAACAGACAGGTAAGGTCTAGCAATATATGAGGAGGAGCCTGCTAAATTATGGGAGGTAATTACAGATAGAGGTAAGTTATAGATAGTGGTTTAAACAGTTGATGGAGTATATAAACAAGGACTCAGTTTTCTCTTGGCGACAGAAAACACAGGCCTTACGTAAGGTTTAAGGAGGGACTTGAATGTTTGCTGCTGCTGTTGCTAAGTCACTTCAGTCGTGTCTGACTCTGTGCGACCCCATAGACGGCAGCCCACCAGGCTCCGCCGTCCCTGGGATTCTCCAGGCAAGAACACTGGAGTAAGTTGCCATTTCCTTCTCCAATGCATGAAAGTGAAAAGTGAAAGTGAAGTCACTGAGTCATGTCCAACTCTCAGCGACCCCATGGACTCCAGCCTACCAGGTTCCTCCGTCCTTGGGATTTTCCAGGCAAGAGTACTAGAGTTGGGTGCCATTGCCTTCTCCGTTGAATGTTTAAATCATCACTAAGAAGAATGGAGGTAATACACTGGTCAAGAAGTAAAAGATCAAGGAAGAAGAGGAAAGAACCACCATGATGGAAATCATAAATTTGTAATGGTGTCAGTTTGCACAAAGTAAAAATGATCCACATCACTCAGTCATACAGAAGGGAAAGAGGAGAGAAACTAAATAACAGAATATATCTTGAATAAGAATTTGGGGAGAGCTTATGGCTGAAGGATACAGATGTGAAAAAATTTAAGATACATAATTAGACTGATAGACTACTGGTTCTAGACTAGAGGGAAAAAAGTATAGTCAGATTGATAAATTGAAAGAAAATGGG
This sequence comes from Neotragus moschatus, assembly GCA_006410615.1. NCBI lineage: Eukaryota > Metazoa > Chordata > Mammalia > Artiodactyla > Bovidae > Neotragus > Neotragus moschatus. Next base: position 278,909 of record SJYA01002027.1, read on the forward strand.
GTGATGAAGAAACTGGACATCTTATGGGGTTTAACACATGGAAATGCAGGACTCCCCCCTTCTTTCCATCTCTACCCAAAATCTTAGCATATGAAAATACAGCATTTCCAGTTAAATGTATTTTTTAGATAAACATTTCGTTGTTTGTCTGAACAAGCATCCTGTACTTTATCTGGCAGCCCCAGATGAGAGTGAGGAGAAGATGAAGTAATATTCCTGAATAGATGAGTTAATGAAATAATTTAAAGGTAGGACGCAGAGTAGAACTTGAAACAGAATATGGCCATAGAAAGAGACAGATAGAATTCAAAGAAATCAAATAATTTCAAGATTAAACTTGGAATAGATTGAATATTGAAAATAATGAATCTTGAATTCTTGAAAAGTGATGACAAGATTTTGGACAGAGAGAGAAAGAAAAACCTTTGGGGAAGAAAACCCACAAGGGATAGAATAAGAGAATAGAGAGGAAAACAGGCTAAGTCCCCACAAGTTGCACAAAAGGAAACAAGTTTGATAGGGATTGCTGAAATATTGGAAACCAAAGACAACCTCACAAATCATTTTTAGTTTGATGCTTTGAATATTTTTAAGATATTCAATTTAAAAAATTTTATCGTCAACAATTGAGATACTAGAGTGTATTCAAATACATTCATATAGCTAGGGAATTCATAAGTTTTAAAAGACCTTGATATATGAAAATCTATTTAGGAGTCAGTTCAGTTCAATTGCTCAGTCATGTCCGACTCTTTGCAGCCTCACGGACTGCAACACGCCAGGCTTTCCCATCCATCACCCACTCCCAGAGCCTACTCAAACTCATGTCCATCAAGTCAGTGATGCCATCCAACCATCTCATCTTCATTTGTCCCCTTCTCCTCCTGCCTTCAATCTTTCCCAGCCTCAGGGTCTTTTCAAATGAGTTGGCTCTTCGCATAAGGGGGCCAAAGTATTGGAGTTTCAGTTTCAGCATCAGTCCTTCCAATGACTATTCAGGACTGATTTCCTTTAGGATGGACTGATTGGATCTCCTTGCAGTCCAAGGGACTATCAAGAGTCTTCTCCAACACCACAATTCAAAAGCATCAATTCTTTGGAGCTCAGTTTTCCTTACAGTCCAACTCTCACATCCATACAAAACTATTGGTAAAACTACTACTACTACTACCATATCTTTGACTAGATGGACCTTTGTTGGCAAAGTAATGTCTCTGCTGTTAATATGCTGTCTAGGTTGGTCATAGCTTTTCTTCCAAGGAGCAAGCATCTTTTACATGACTGCAGTCACTGTCTGCAGTGATTTTGGAACTCCCCCAAAATTAAGTCTGTCACTATTTGCATTGTGTTCCCATCTGTTTGCCATGAAGTGATGGGACTGGATGCCATGATCTTAGTTTTCTGAACGTTGACTTGTAAGCCAACTTCTTCACTCTCCTCTTTCACTTTCATCAAGAGGCTCTTTAGTTCTTCACTTTCTGCCATAAGGGTGGTGGCATCTGCATATCAAAGGTTGTTGAAATTTCTCCCAGCAATCTTAATTCCAGCTGGTGCTTCATCCAGCCTGGTGTTTTCTCATGATGTACTCTGCATAGAAGTTAAATAAGCAAGGTGACAATTTATAGCCTTGACATACCCCTATCCCAATTTGGAACCAGTCTGTTTTTCCATGTCCAGTTCTAACTGTTGCTTCTTGACCTGCATAGAGGCTTCTCAGGAGGCAGGTCAGGTGGTCTGATATTTCCCATCTCTTTCAGAATTTTCCACAGTTTGCTGTGATCCACATAGTCAAAAGCTTTGGCATAGTCAACAAAGCAAAAGTAGATGTTTTTCTGGACCTCCCTTGCTTTTTCAATGATCTAGCAGATGTTGGCAATTTGATCTCTGGTTCCTCTGCCTTTTCTAAAACTAGCTTGAACATCTGGAAGTTCATGGTTCACATACTGTTGAAGCCTGGCTTGGAGAATTTTGAGCATTACTTTGCTAGAATGTGAGATGAGTGCAATTGTGCAGTAATTTGAGCATTCTTTGGCATTGCCTTTGGGATTGGAATGAAAACTGACCTTTTCCAGTCCTGTGGCCACTGCTGAGTTTTCCAGATTTGCTGGCATATTGAGTACAGCACTTTCACAGCATCAGCTTTTAGAATTTGAAATAGCTCAAATGTAATTCCAACACCTCCACTAGCTTTGTTTGTAGTGATGCTTCCTAAGGTCTACTTGACTTCTCATTCCAGAACGTCTGGCTCTAGGTGAGTGATCACACCATCGTGGTTATCTGGGTTGTGAAAATCTTTTTGTGTAGTTCTTCTGTATGTTCTTGCCACCTCTTCTTAATATCTTCTGCTTCTGTTAGGTCCATACCATTTCTGTCCTTTATTGTGCTCATCTTTGCATGAAATATTTCCTTGATGGCTCTAATTTTCTTGAAGAGATAGCTAGTCTTTCCTATTATATTGTTTTCCTCTATTTCTTTGCACTGATCACTGAGGAAGGCTTTCTTATCTCTTCTTTGGAACTCTGCATTCAAATGGGTNTTTTATATACACACACATAAACTTTCTCTAAAGCATATGAGAAAGGTCTGGGATTAATCATACTATTTTCTATAGTTAGAATATTTTTCGTACTTAGAGACATGCTTGCTTGAAAGTGTCCAGCCCAAGGACATTATCCTGAGCATCACCAACAGAAGAAGATGCCCCAGGAGAGATGAATGAGAAGTGATGTTCAGAGAAATAAAGAAGACAAAGAGATAGGACTGTCCTAAAAGCTAAAAACAAGGGAGTTTTAATAAAAAGGGTGCAGACAACAATTAAGCTACCATATAGAGGTCATGTAAAATGAAAAGGCTTGGGTCTGTCCACATTACTTTCAGCAGAATCACAGAGATAGAAGGCAGATTACAGTGGGGTTGAAGAGTAAATTGGAGTAAGTGAAGTGTAAAATACGCTTTCAAGGGGACTGGATATACATGAAATGTAAGAGATATGGTGGCAATTATAGAGTGATACAGAATAAAATTTAAAAGAGACCTGCACATATTTATGGCTTAGAGAGAGGAGCAATAGAAGAGAAGTTAAAATTTGAAAACAAGGGGGCCCATCCTTGGAGACGTATCTCTAAAACCAGAGAAGTAAATGGTACCATTCTCTTGAGCCTACAGTTGTGAGATGGCTCAGTTTTTCTTGAAGGTAAACTCCACACAGTTGTTAGTATTGCATTTCATTTCCTGCATGCCATATGTATTGGTAACAATAGAAAATGAGGACCTTGGCTTGAAACAGACAGGTAAGGTCTAGCAATATATGAGGAGGAGCCTGCTAAATTATGGGAGGTAATTACAGATAGAGGTAAGTTATAGATAGTGGTTTAAACAGTTGATGGAGTATATAAACAAGGACTCAGTTTTCTCTTGGCGACAGAAAACACAGGCCTTACGTAAGGTTTAAGGAGGGACTTGAATGTTTGCTGCTGCTGTTGCTAAGTCACTTCAGTCGTGTCTGACTCTGTGCGACCCCATAGACGGCAGCCCACCAGGCTCCGCCGTCCCTGGGATTCTCCAGGCAAGAACACTGGAGTAAGTTGCCATTTCCTTCTCCAATGCATGAAAGTGAAAAGTGAAAGTGAAGTCACTGAGTCATGTCCAACTCTCAGCGACCCCATGGACTCCAGCCTACCAGGTTCCTCCGTCCTTGGGATTTTCCAGGCAAGAGTACTAGAGTTGGGTGCCATTGCCTTCTCCGTTGAATGTTTAAATCATCACTAAGAAGAATGGAGGTAATACACTGGTCAAGAAGTAAAAGATCAAGGAAGAAGAGGAAAGAACCACCATGATGGAAATCATAAATTTGTAATGGTGTCAGTTTGCACAAAGTAAAAATGATCCACATCACTCAGTCATACAGAAGGGAAAGAGGAGAGAAACTAAATAACAGAATATATCTTGAATAAGAATTTGGGGAGAGCTTATGGCTGAAGGATACAGATGTGAAAAAATTTAAGATACATAATTAGACTGATAGACTACTGGTTCTAGACTAGAGGGAAAAAAGTATAGTCAGATTGATAAATTGAAAGAAAATGGGGTGATGAAGAAACTGGACATCTTATGGGGTTTAACACATGGAAATGCAGGACTCCCCCCTTCTTTCCATCTCTACCCAAAATCTTAGCATATGAAAATACAGCATTTCCAGTTAAATGTATTTTTTAGATAAACATTTCGTTGTTTGTCTGAACAAGCATCCTGTACTTTATCTGGCAGCCCCAGATGAGAGTGAGGAGAAGATGAAGTAATATTCCTGAATAGATGAGTTAATGAAATAATTTAAAGGTAGGACGCAGAGTAGAACTTGAAACAGAATATGGCCATAGAAAGAGACAGATAGAATTCAAAGAAATCAAATAATTTCAAGATTAAACTTGGAATAGATTGAATATTGAAAATAATGAATCTTGAATTCTTGAAAAGTGATGACAAGATTTTGGACAGAGAGAGAAAGAAAAACCTTTGGGGAAGAAAACCCACAAGGGATAGAATAAGAGAATAGAGAGGAAAACAGGCTAAGTCCCCACAAGTTGCACAAAAGGAAACAAGTTTGATAGGGATTGCTGAAATATTGGAAACCAAAGACAACCTCACAAATCATTTTTAGTTTGATGCTTTGAATATTTTTAAGATATTCAATTTAAAAAATTTTATCGTCAACAATTGAGATACTAGAGTGTATTCAAATACATTCATATAGCTAGGGAATTCATAAGTTTTAAAAGACCTTGATATATGAAAATCTATTTAGGAGTCAGTTCAGTTCAATTGCTCAGTCATGTCCGACTCTTTGCAGCCTCACGGACTGCAACACGCCAGGCTTTCCCATCCATCACCCACTCCCAGAGCCTACTCAAACTCATGTCCATCAAGTCAGTGATGCCATCCAACCATCTCATCTTCATTTGTCCCCTTCTCCTCCTGCCTTCAATCTTTCCCAGCCTCAGGGTCTTTTCAAATGAGTTGGCTCTTCGCATAAGGGGGCCAAAGTATTGGAGTTTCAGTTTCAGCATCAGTCCTTCCAATGACTATTCAGGACTGATTTCCTTTAGGATGGACTGATTGGATCTCCTTGCAGTCCAAGGGACTATCAAGAGTCTTCTCCAACACCACAATTCAAAAGCATCAATTCTTTGGAGCTCAGTTTTCCTTACAGTCCAACTCTCACATCCATACAAAACTATTGGTAAAACTACTACTACTACTACCATATCTTTGACTAGATGGACCTTTGTTGGCAAAGTAATGTCTCTGCTGTTAATATGCTGTCTAGGTTGGTCATAGCTTTTCTTCCAAGGAGCAAGCATCTTTTACATGACTGCAGTCACTGTCTGCAGTGATTTTGGAACTCCCCCAAAATTAAGTCTGTCACTATTTGCATTGTGTTCCCATCTGTTTGCCATGAAGTGATGGGACTGGATGCCATGATCTTAGTTTTCTGAACGTTGACTTGTAAGCCAACTTCTTCACTCTCCTCTTTCACTTTCATCAAGAGGCTCTTTAGTTCTTCACTTTCTGCCATAAGGGTGGTGGCATCTGCATATCAAAGGTTGTTGAAATTTCTCCCAGCAATCTTAATTCCAGCTGGTGCTTCATCCAGCCTGGTGTTTTCTCATGATGTACTCTGCATAGAAGTTAAATAAGCAAGGTGACAATTTATAGCCTTGACATACCCCTATCCCAATTTGGAACCAGTCTGTTTTTCCATGTCCAGTTCTAACTGTTGCTTCTTGACCTGCATAGAGGCTTCTCAGGAGGCAGGTCAGGTGGTCTGATATTTCCCATCTCTTTCAGAATTTTCCACAGTTTGCTGTGATCCACATAGTCAAAAGCTTTGGCATAGTCAACAAAGCAAAAGTAGATGTTTTTCTGGACCTCCCTTGCTTTTTCAATGATCTAGCAGATGTTGGCAATTTGATCTCTGGTTCCTCTGCCTTTTCTAAAACTAGCTTGAACATCTGGAAGTTCATGGTTCACATACTGTTGAAGCCTGGCTTGGAGAATTTTGAGCATTACTTTGCTAGAATGTGAGATGAGTGCAATTGTGCAGTAATTTGAGCATTCTTTGGCATTGCCTTTGGGATTGGAATGAAAACTGACCTTTTCCAGTCCTGTGGCCACTGCTGAGTTTTCCAGATTTGCTGGCATATTGAGTACAGCACTTTCACAGCATCAGCTTTTAGAATTTGAAATAGCTCAAATGTAATTCCAACACCTCCACTAGCTTTGTTTGTAGTGATGCTTCCTAAGGTCTACTTGACTTCTCATTCCAGAACGTCTGGCTCTAGGTGAGTGATCACACCATCGTGGTTATCTGGGTTGTGAAAATCTTTTTGTGTAGTTCTTCTGTATGTTCTTGCCACCTCTTCTTAATATCTTCTGCTTCTGTTAGGTCCATACCATTTCTGTCCTTTATTGTGCTCATCTTTGCATGAAATATTTCCTTGATGGCTCTAATTTTCTTGAAGAGATAGCTAGTCTTTCCTATTATATTGTTTTCCTCTATTTCTTTGCACTGATCACTGAGGAAGGCTTTCTTATCTCTTCTTTGGAACTCTGCATTCAAATGGGTATATCTTTCCTTTTCTTCTTTGCTTTTAGCTTTTCTTCTTTTCTCAGCTACTTGCAAGGCCTTGTCAGACAACCATTTTGCCTTTCTTTTTCTTGGGGATGGTCTTGATGCCTACCTCCTATACAGTGTAACAAACCTCCTTCCATGGTTCTTCAGGCACTCTATCAGATCTAATCCCTTGATTCTATTTGTCATTTCCACTGTATAATCATAAGTGATTTAAGTCATACCTGAATGGTCTGGTGGTTTTCTCTATTTTCTTCAATTTAAGTCTGAATTTGGTAATAAGGAGTTCATGATCTGAGCCACGGTCAGCTCCCATTTTATTTTTGCTGACTGTATACAGCTTCTCCATCTCTGGCTGCAAGTAATATAATCAGTCTGATTTCAGTATTGAACATCTGGCGATGTCCATGTGTAGAATCTTCTCTTGTGTTGTTGGAAGAGGTTGTTTGCTATGACCATTGCATTCTCTTGGCAAAACTGTATTAGCCTTTGACCTGCTTCATTTTGTTCTCCAAGGCCAAACTTCCCTGTTACTCCAGGTAGCTCTTGACTTCCTACTTTTGTATTCCAGTCACCTATAATGAAGAGGACATCTCTTTTGTCTTAAACCAGTAGTTTTATCTGTATCTGATGCTGCCAAAGTGTGTCTCAGGATATTTCTGTATAAACCAATTATATCTGGTTCATTTTAGGTTTCTAAAACTGCCCCAAATATTTTTCCTTGAAGTCTTTGGTTATAAAATACATATCTTCCTTTACTTTCACAGTAGAGTAAGTAAAGACCTTGACTAGGAAGAACACTCAGGTTCCAGGGGGTTGATCTTTTACAAATGAACTATCTGACCTTTATTAATGGATTTCATTAATCTCTGTGTCCAGTTTCTTGCCCTATATGATGAGAACATTAAAATAGATCTTTAAAGCTTCTTATACCCATCCACATCTGAAGTCATTCAGTTCTCTGTACTTTGTTCAATTTTTGAGGTCAGCACAAAACATCAGCAGATTTATCTTTGAAGGTATACTTTATCATATGCAGCGTATATGTATTCCTGAAAATTTAACAGTAAATCATATTTTTATCATTTGGATTATAGTCAAATCTATTTGAGTTTATTCTTCCAAGGGTGCTTATACTACTTTTTTTAAAAAAAGCTTTTTATTTTGTACTAGTGTATAGTCAATTAACAAGCAATGCTGTGACAGTATCAAGTGGACAGCAAAGTGACTCAGCCATACATATACATGTATCCATTCTCTCCTAAACTCCCCTCCCATCCAGGCTGCCATGTAACATTGAGCAGTTTCCTGTGCTATACAGTAGGTCTATTTTAGATATAGCAGTGTATACATGTCCATCCCTAACTCCCTAACTATCCCTTCCCCCATAATAATCCCTTTAGAAACAATCTGTTTTATACTTTTAAAGATTTCTTTATGATATATCATTTTAAAAGTAAACCTTTGGCTATTAAATATTTTTCAACACAACTCTATGTATATAGCTTTATATCTTTAGGAGGAATATAATGAATACAATTAAGAGTAAAAACAAAATTGATGCTAAATAATAAAATGATAAGAAAGTAATCACTTGAAATGAATTCATGATTTCAGGGTACTAAAAGAACTTGTACATTTGGCTGAAAAACTAATCATTGTTGAGAAATTGTGGAAAATGTGAGATGTGTTAGAAGAGCAGATAAGAGCAAAATATTAGGAAATTTTGTACTTTTCAGTTTCTTGTTCAACATTGTTAACAGAAAAGTGTTAAACACTTAGGGTGAAAACTTAAAAGTGCCTCAAATTCTTCTGGTAAGCAAGTAGCATCTAAATTTTTTAAAAAATAAATTTGTATTCTGATAAGTTAAGATGTATATTGTAAGGTCTGAAGCTCTCAAATATATATAGTTTTAAAAATCATTAAAGCAATTACAGTGTTGATCTAGAAACTGTTTACTTAATGTGAGTAAAGGCAGTAAAGGAGAAACAGATGAAGAAAAATAGACATGAGCCATAGAGAAGACAGTTGCAAACCCAGTTATATCAACCATAACATTACATGTGAATGGGTTAATCAGTCCAATCAGAAATAAACTATTAGACTGATTTTTTTCTAAAGCAGTAAGATCCAACTATGTGCTATCTGCATACAACTATATGCTGTCAACTATATGCTTTGTCTGAGTCTAGACTCAAAGGTACAGACAGGATGAAAATTTTTTAAAAGGTGAAAAAAGATATACCATGCAAATAGCAACCATGAAAGAGTTGGAATGACTGTACTGATATCAGAAGAAATAGACTTTTAACTAAAAAAATATTACTAGGGATAAAGAGAAACATTTTATAAAGATAAAAGTTAATGCCTCAAGAAGGTATAAAAATCATAAATATTTCTGTGCCTAACACGAAGCCATAAGTACATGAAGCAAAAGCTGACAGTACTGAAGGGAGAGACGGACAGTTCTCCAATCATAGTTGGAGACTTCAGAGTTCCACTGTTAATAGCGAGTTGACTAACTAGACAGTAGATTAACAAGCACATAGAAGACTTGAGTAACACTATGAACTGACCAGACTCACTGATTTTCTGTAGAACATTCCATCCAACAACAGAATTGTTTTCCAGTGTTCCAGTGTAAGATTCTTTAGGCTAAACCATATGTTAGGCCATAAGAATAGACTCAGTTTAGAAGGATATAAATAATACAGAGAATCTTCTCTGACATAGTGGAATTAAATTTAAATACAATCTACAAGTGACAAAAACCTGATTTAACAAATGCTTTGACAGAAAAATTAATAAATGATTAGGAAACATGTCATGTGACTTCAAAGAACTGAGGCTAGTTTAGCCTATCTAAGAAGCTAACTTGTATGGTAAACAGAAGACCAAAGTAGTTTTCTCTGCAAAGTCTGTCATTTATAATAGAGAGTATAATTATATTTGATCTTCAGACGATACAAGTAAAACCAATGGATGGAAGTTATAGCACAGAGTAAGGAAGATTATTCTAATAGTACTTTCCAGTAAGATATAGGCAGTCTTGTACTTCCATATATTGTGTCCCTTCAAATGTGTTTTTAGAATCCTATATCAGAAAATTAAGCAATAATCTATAACAATGCTTTTAAAAAGGTTCCATTCCCAGAAAGAGTAAAAGATTTATATGGTTCTTATAAAGCATCTTTTCTAAAAAAAATTAAGAAAAATCCCTGGGAATTTTTTTTTGCCCCACCCATGGTCAGGTCTAGAGCTTAGACCCTCGACACAGTCTACTGAACTTCTCAAAATAATGTCCCCCCTAAAATAAATTTAACTAATTTAAAAATAAAGTCTTATGTACTTTCCTTATGTTTGGGATCTTTTCGTTACCTTTATCAAGCCCAGTTCTTAATTGCCTGAATTTCTAGAGAGAATCTATGTTCTAATCATTCAAACTGTGAACTACTTAAATAACAATTGACTTGTTTAGGTGTGTCCATGTAAAATCTTCAAAAATTCTGACTGTACAGAAATTAACAGTATGAAAGACCGCAGTCGCTTCCAGTAGATTTTCTTCTAAGTAGTGAACTTTATTTCTCAGAGTTATTCAATCAGGATTCTGGGGGGGAATTGAGGAATGCCCCTGCTGAGCATGCATGTGTGGACACATACATGTGAATGGACTGAAAAGTGTAGATCAGTTTTGCCATTCTTAACGTCTGTATTTCTCTTCATTAAGACATTGAGAGTAGAATTTTCAAAAATATTTTAATAATAAAAATTGTTTCACTTATGACATTCACCTAGAACATAAGTTACACTACTAGCATGAAGTTAGGCATATTCTCTTATACAGTGAGGTTCCTTTAGCGCTGTATTCTTCCAGTGAACGACTTAATGTCCTTTGAGTGCTGAAGAAGTTAGCTCCCAAATTGTCTGGTGTACCCATGAGGTTAATTTACATTTCAGGAAAATTGATGTAAGTCTGGGTACAGCATCTTTTAGTCATTTCTCTTTTCTAACTATTGACCCATCAATTTAGATAGCACCCTGAACCTCATAAATGAAGAATATAGTGGCTTATTATCTCTTTTAATGATGGGAGATGAAATTTCTCTTTAGAGAAATCTAAAGTCTTAAGTATATCTAGGAGACTTCAGATTATCTATGGTCTTATCTGGTATTACATAAAAAAGTATACTTAGGCTTTTCCATTAATTTTCTACCAAATATTTAAAGAAAAGTTGATTTAAAATAAAATTCACTCAAAATGAACATTTATTTATGGCTTACTAAACCTTCTTTGTAAGAGTGGCTGTTACTTTTTACCTTGAATATGTTTTTTTATTTATTTGTACTTCTTTTCCTCCACACGGTTGCTATTTCAGTAGCCACTTTATTTAATGATAGATTTATAACATTGTAGATACTGGCATTTTTTGTTTTGTGCAAAAGCTCTATTCTTTAAGTGTCATATAAATAAAAGTTCATGTAGGAAATTCATTGGGGATATTAAGCAGACATTTTTCCTGGTTTTAAGAATTACTAGCTTATGTGGATATTTACTGTTGAGGTAGGGGGTAGACACTTGTAACACCCCATCCTTCCTGGGTGGAAAAGCTTTCGTTGCACATCTTGTCTTTTAAGTATTCAGTAAGAATTACCAAATATCTTCCATGAGGTGTGGCAAATAACTGCTAATCACTATCAGTTTTTCCTCCCTGGGGCAAGTTGGTTCTTACCTAATACCCAGAGCAGTGGAGCCAAAGCAGGAGTCTCTGTTGCTGATGCTTGGTAAAATAAGCCACACTGACACATCACTACTGCCACGTGAAGGCATCATGGTTTATTTATCTTAGAGAAGGTTGTAACAATGTTAAATGATGAAATACTTTTCTTAAAGCACTGGGAGAGACAGAATTACTTGGCATTTTTAAAAAATGTCCTTCCAGATAATTTGAAGAAAAGACGTTCAAAAACAAAGTGCTCCCATCTCTTTAATAAATTATGCTTTCTTCTTGACTATTTACCTTTTCCAGATGTACCCTGAAAGTATTTTTGCATCAAATCTGAATTTTCCTAAGAATATTTCTATAAAAATACTAGAAATATATTTGTCAATAAGCTACATTAAATGTTTGATTTCTATCGTCATTTAAATGATAATCTGTCTTCACTAATGGACACATAGCATAGCAAATGGTCCATTAATGTTTTTCCTCTAGTATATTATGGTCAACCGTGCCAGGTACAAGAGGCATATAGACATACTTTTCTAATACTACGAATCACTTCTTTGTGACCTTGTAGTTGAGACTCATGTGCTGTTTTGTTGTTAAAGATAGTGTTTAGTAGAACTGATGTGACCACACTAAGCAATTTAAGATGAGGTATTATTTCTGGTTTGAATCTGTATCCCAAATTAATCACTTGTTAAAAAAAAAAATAGCCTTGCCATAAGCAAGCAATTTTGTTTTGGTTGTTTTTTTTTCCCCAAATGAGGGAAAATTGCTGTAATGCTCTTTACATTGCTCTTTACAGAAGACGCATAAGATCTGTTTACCTGGTTGAAATTTGAATTGTTTTATTATGGTGTCAATTCTGGGGTTTTGGCAGCACTTCTAAAGTGTCTATTCACAAAAAGACAACCATCGTGAATGAATGCTAGTGTTGACACCACCTAACAAGCGGGGATTATGTGTTTACAGAAGAAGTAATATGATAGGTCAAGTATAAGAGGCACTTCTCAAGAGCACTTCAGCACATAATGAGTGACTGACGAGAGAGCACGGAGCTGCCACTCTCTGGCTCGAGTCCGTGGTGATGCCTGCCTCTCTCCTCCAAAGCTCTCTTGATCATGTTCAGCTGCTCTGTTCTCATGTGGGGAATAATAGTAGAGTAAAGCTGCTTTTCTGTCTCATTTTTCTTGCTAATTTACACATTCAAGCCATTTTTTGTTTGCTACCCTTATTTGCTATTCCCTTTTGTCAAGGCACTGTTCTCTTTTTTGCCTCAGGCCTAAGAACTAATTTGAGCTTCTATAATTACTTCATGTTTTACACCTGTCTGCATATCCTGCGCCCCCTTGTCTCTGTACTTAAGCTATATATTTCCTTGCAGAAAAGTGAGGTTTCATATACAAGGACGCCTAAGTTTCTTCACCCAGACTTCCCCCAGAAGAAACACAATTAAACTGTTGAGATACCTCGGCCAGGCGGCTGACCTCGGGGGTGCAGGGAGGACAAATGAAGGCTGTCTGCTCAGTTTGTGTTAAGACGTTGTGAGCAGAGAGCCTGAGCTTTGTTCCTCATGAATGAAGCAATGGTTGTAGTCATTTTAAAATCATTAAGGCTCTGAATGCACAGTATCACTCGACAGTGTTTGCGCTACAGCTGCTCTTCTGCTGTAATAGCAGCTTATTAAATTTGGGTCAAGCGTCCTCTGAAGAGTATCACAATGAAGAAACTGTTCTAAAAGTTACCTGTTTAAAAAAAAGGCAATTGATTAGATTTTTAAGTTAAGTGACAGCTGCAGTTCATTGCCTATTCTTTGTGATGTCCTGCAGCCAGAGCAGCCTTTTGTAATTTGGGCTTCATTTGGTAAGAGTTTCCCTGAATAATCCAGGATTGCTTTCCACCCAGAGCCCGCTTCAATCCAATTAGGAGTTTAACAAGGGTCAAATTAAGGAGACTTTACACTTCATGTTTGCATCATTAGCCAAGACTGTTGTGTGAGGGCATGGCTGTGTGTCAGGGTGGAGCAGAAAAGGCTGCAGTGGGGCAGACACGGCACCCTCACCCCACCCTGGGCTGCACCCAAGGGAAGCTCAGTGGGTGAGCAGAGACATTTCCAGTTGTCTTTTGGGGTTGTCACCTTGTCAGGTCCACTGGTCGATAGCTGTTTGGCCATTACAGGTGCTGGCTGGGGCTGATGGAGAAGACGGTTTCCTCGCCTGCTAATCTCTCTTCGGTAGCCTGCTGTGATTGGACCAGTGGCTGGGAGACAGGAAGTTGCAGCCTCTTGAGCGTTCATTATTTTTGATGAGATGACAGCTATCTAGGTTCATGTTCTCACTCCTCAAAGCTGTTTCCTACTTCTTCTTTTGAAAACATAATTGTTCATTCTGTAAAATTCTATCAGAGAGGGTGGAAAGTCCTTTTTTTAAGGGAGTTGCTTGTTAAGAGTCCTAGTCAAAAAAAAAAAAAAAAGAGTCCTTAGGGTCTCCTCAGATTGAAATACTTAGAATAACGTTTTGTTTGGGTTTGTCCGTACCAAGTTACGTGTATATTAGTTAATATGCTCTACCTCTAATGCATCGATGTAAAGAAAATGACCTATTTCTAAAAAGAAAAGGCAACAGAATTCCACTAATCAGCGTCTCCATGCGTGGGATATTGCTAGAGAACTATTGCTGAACCCTTCTGCAAAGCTTTGTGCTGCTACACAAAAAGTAAAGATTTATCTAAAAATAACACTTTCATTGTTCCTTTCTTACCTCCTCAACCCATTAATAGGTACTTTAGTATATGAGAGTTTTCATAGTTTAATCCCCTTTCAAAAGCTTTTCAGAATAAAAGCCCTAAATGGTCCTCAGTATTAATTTGATGTGACTTCTGTACAATATGGTTTAAAACTCTCAGAAGCACATTTTTACCGCTTACCCTTTTTCAATGGACCACTGTGTGGAAAATACAAGCTAAATGTTTAGTGGGGGATCTAATATAAAACATTTTGCTGCTTTCTAATAGTATAGTTTTCCAACTTAAAAAAAAATTGGCAGGATGATATAATTCTTAATCCTCCAGAATATTATTTTGGGTTCTCCATTAATTTTTTTTTACATGCTTTGTCTCTGACTTGCTAAGAATTAAGAGCCAGCCTGGCAAATAGCAATCAGGCTAGATTATATGCAGTCCGTTACATCTTTGTTTGTGTTTGGACCACAGTGGCCGTAAAAACAGAGCTTCCAGCACTGATGACCCACTTTACCATTTGTGTGTGTTTTGTGGCTTTTGAACACACATCTCCCTTTCTTGAAAAGTAGTAGATGCTGAATATAATTCTTGCTCTCCACAAATCATTTAATTCTGAACCCATGTACTCCATGTCAAGTTCCATTTCCTAAACTTCTTTTCCATCATCAGGGCCTCCAACATGAGAAAGAAAACCTGTTAATTCCTTTAAATTACAGATTCCTTCACCGAATTTTAATGTTCACATTTCCGAAGTGCTCTGTGTATCCATGTGTATATACTCACACATACGAGTGTATGCCTGTAAAGATTGATCTTAAAATAACATTTTCATAAAAATTTCACACTGTTAAAAACTTATTTATGTATTAAATTTAAAATATTTTGGATGCCCTACTGGTGCAGAGACTGGGCTGGTTAATAGTAGAGAGAGCTAAAACAATGCCAGCCTGCTCTTTGGAGCTTTACTGCAGTGGGAAGACAGGAATAAATCAAATAAGCACCCATATATATGTAAATTTTTGACCATTGAACATACACTTGGGGAATGTGATCCGGTCAGCAAGTTCAGGGAAGATTTTCCTGAGAAAGTGACTTTGAGTTGACTTGGTGAAGACACCTTGCTATACAGAAATCATTTTTATTTACTTTCATTCCAAAGACCTAAAATTTGCACATATACTTTCAATTCAGCACTTACAACCATAGTGAAACTTCCTGTTGATACTACATTAAATGAGAGAACATGTAGAAAAAAGTATCTGAAGAGGGTTATAAATAATTATAATATCAAAGGGAAGTGTTGGAGTACTTTTAGGCTGTGTTCACAGACAGGAAAAGAGCAAGTGACTCCTCTTTCTTGGTTACATATTCTCTGGTATTTTGTTTGTTTGTTTCTTCTTTCCATGAGGTTTACTTCATGATTTATTTTCTAACCATGGAGAAACAGATTGGAAATCTCCAGTGTGAAACCAGCAAGGTGCTGGAGGCAAGTGCTATACACTTGTGAGTCACATGTGCTCTTTTTTTCCAAGCTGCATAGCCAGTGACCACACCTGAGGGGCTTGAAATCCACGGTGGTGGAATGACATGCCCTGCAGATGAGCCTGGCTACCCCGCTGGTCATATCTGCACCCTCTTGATCATACCATACATTGAGTCTGGGCCTACTGATAGACTTGGGAAGGGTCCGTAAATTCTCACAGCTTTGCTGTGAGGAAATGTAAACTAGAAAATATAAAGTCAAGTTTTGGGTTATTTTAAGTTTTATGAGCATATAAAACTTACAGTTAACAAAATTCCATTTCTCAGTATATAAAAGTTTAGCTAATGATATTGTTTAACTTTCAAGGAAACAATAACAGCTCTTCCCCATGTATTCAGTGATGATTCCCTTTTTAAAATAATTATTTTCTTCATGTAAATATTTCCTAGTTCCCAGTGTAATTGCAGACTGCATAAATTTAAAGGTATATTGTTAGTCTTCAGACTGCATTTATTGCTTTTAATGCCCATAATATAAAATACTTGCTAAATGTTAAAATGTAAGTAATATAGAATAGCATAAAAATAAAATTATCAGTGCCCATAATCTAACAGTCCAGAGATAAAACCTCGCATTTATAATACCATACTTTTTCAGGATATTATATTCACATATACATCTATATACATATGGATGTATTTTGACAAATGATAGCATACAAATAGTTTTGTGACATTCATGAAGCAGTATCATATGGACACATTTCAATTAATATAAATCTTCATCATTCCTTTTAGGAGAAATATAATTGATATTCATTTTATAAATATGATATAATAAATACCTAAAATAAACATTTTAATTTTTCTCTACTTTAAGTAATGCATAATTTTGTAATACCCATTTGTACACTTGTTCACTTATTTCTTTAGGATAAGTATCTAGAAGTAGACTTGCTGAAATTAAGAATTTGTCTTGCCTTTGTTTTTGAAGCTTTCATATATATTGTTTTCAAACCTCGGCTCCAGAAAGTTTATACTAATGTATAAAATACCATATACAACAGCCAGGTCATTGATCCCCTGTGAACATCAGATATTATCATTTTTACTTAATGTTTGTTAACCTGGTTGATTGTCAAAACAGTTTTAATGCTATATTTTAAAATCTTTCTATTTCTTGATTTATAGATTTAACCTTGAAATTGTCCAGTAGAATATTAACACCTTGCCCAATTATAGTTATTCCCTCAGGGAAAGGAACAAGACCAATTTGGAATGTGAAAATTTGAAGTAAAGAAGTAAGACTACTTTTGGTTAAAAAGCAGGCAAGATGTATATTATAATTATTCTAGGTAGGAGGAAAGCAGCAGATATGAATATTCAGTTGGATATTGGGATATGTCACATTCTTTATATACAATCCTGAATGAGTATTCATTTTAGAGGAAATATTTTGGATTAAAATTAAACTGTGGAACATCTCAGGTATAGAATGTTGCTAGCTAATTGAAGTTAAAATCAATGAAACAACCAAAAGTACTGTCCAAGCAAAGCAAAACATATCTGTAGCAAAATTTGACCAATAAACCACCAATTTACAAACTGCCAAAGGTTTTGTGGCCCTCTTCCCTGAAAAGTAGTATGCAAACAAGTTCTTAACTGAAACTGTTTTCTCATTAGTTTACCCTAAACTTTATAAAGCTTCAGATACACACACATACACATTTTTCCCCCAAAATATAACCATTATCCCCCACAATGCTAGAACTGAATAATACCTACCTCCTATACACTGGGTTTACCTGATGTGGAGACTGATGCAGTTCAGAACCCTCTCTCAGATGTCACTCAATGACTTGACTTACAATTTATATTTTTGAGTGTAAAAATAAAATATAGAAATTCTTTTATTGGTATGTTTTTTTTCCCTACATGAAATGTTGTGTATTTTTCCCATATTGAATACAAATCAGTTCAGTTCAGTCTCTCAGTCATGTCCGACTCTTTGCATGAATCACAGCACACCAGGCCTCCCTGTCCATCACCAACTCCTGGAGTTCACTCAGACTCACATCCATCGAGTCAGTGATGCCATCCAGCCATCTCATCCTCTGTTGTCCCCTTCTCCTCCTGCCCCCAATCCCTCCCAGCATCAGAGTGTTTTCCAATGAGTCANAGGAGAAGGGGACAACAGAGGATGAGATGGCTGGATGGCATCACTGACTTGATGGGCGTGAGTCTGAGTTAACTCCAGGAGTTGGTGATAGACAGGGAGGCCTGGTGTGCTGCAATTCATGGGGTCGAGTCGGACACGACTGAGCGGCTGAACTGAACTGAACTGAGGCCTCCCTTATCACTTCCCACCACCTGCACAGCTGCCACATGGGCCAGCCTCTTCTGGGCATTCTTTAATTTTAAGTGTACTTCTTATAGTATAATAATCAAAAAATGGCCTGAGCGAACATGTTACAGTTATATCACTTTCCATCATCATAATTTATTCTAGGTTTGCAAAGACTATTTTAGTACTTCTGTTACAGTGTTGACTGTAATGTAATCAAAATTCCCTGATGTTTGACCCAAATTCACTGATGTTGATGCTAACTGCTAATAGATTGGTGCCCTGATCTAAAGTAATTACAGTGACTGTCATTTGTTGCATACTTACCTACACAACTTTATCCCCACAGTCTCTTACAGATAGATATTATAATCCAGATTGACAGATGAGGAAATAGAGATTCGGAAAAGCTAAGTGGTTTGCCCAAAATCACAGACCTAAACATTAGTAGAACTGGCAGTAGAATTGAGATCTGTGTGACTTCCACGCTCATTCTTGGACCACTGCATGAGAAAGCCTGGAGATGAAACAGAACAGGATGCATTCAAGGATTTGAAAGAAGCTGTATAGTGGGAGAGTGTAAGGGATAGGATGCTGGCAAGAATTAGACTAGAAAGGATTGTGCCAAATTTTGAGGGAGAATATAGACCTTATTGAGAAGTTTACACTTTACTATCAAGTGTTGGGAAGGGAAAGCTGGTAAAATATTTTAAGCAGATTTACTTTTCTCAATAATTAGTCTAACTTTAGTATAAGAGTGAGTTGAAAGAATTTTTGATGGTCTAACAGTGAACTCCGGGAGATGGTGATGGACAAGGAGGCCTGGCGTGCTGCGATTCATGGGATCGCAAAGAGTCAGACACGACTGAGTGACTGAACTGAACCTGGAATGTGAGTGAAAGTCTCTCAGTCATGTCCAAATCTTTGTGACCCCATGGACTGTAAGTCCACGGAATTTTAGAAGCCAGAATACTGGAGTAAGTAGCCATTCCCTTCTCTAGGGGATCTTCCCAACCCAGGGATTGAACCCAGGTCTCCCACACTGCAGGCAGGTTCTTTTCTAGCTGAGCCACTAGGGAAGCCCAAGCCTACTGGAATGGGTAGTATTGGTAGTGAAAATGAATTACCCAAAGAGTAGTGTCTGTGAATCACTGCTACAGTCAAGTAACTAAAAAGCAATGTATAAAATTGCAGTGACTTTAGAGACCTTTGCTGAAAAGTGACCTTAATGCCCAACATAAACATTTTTATTTTTATATCTGCCTCTAATTTATTACTTGTTTTAAGCAAACAATTTTATGACTATTAGTTGTGGAGCTTCCCTAGCATCTCAGTGGTAAAGAATAAACCTGCCAATGCAGGAAACACAGCTTTGATCCTTGGGTTGGGAAGATCCCCTGGAGAAGGAAATGGCAACCCACTGCAGTGTTCTTGCCTGGGGAATCCCATGGACAGAGAAGCCTGGTGGGCTACAGTCCATGGGGTCCTAAAAGAGTTGGACGCAACTTAGCAACTATACAACAACAAAAATTTGAGGATGAGATTTTTCTCTATTCCTTGAGGGATCTCAGACTTCTTTCCTCAAATCTGTCTTAGCCCCAGCTCCTGGTTACCCATAGCAGAAATGGGATGGTCTTCTATTCAGGCAGGCATTTAAAAAAAAAAAAAAGAAAGAAAAAGAAACACTAGATATCCAAAGGAGCTTGTCAGACTTACCTGTGTCTTGCACTTTCAGTGAAAGCATATGGTGTTGCTTTCAATTTCTATAGGTACGTGGTGGGAAGCAAAATCTTCACACACCACCCAATATCAATTAAAATTTTGGCTGAGTGAAAGAGCATTTATAGAAGCTTGCTTGAATGTTAAGAAATTTGTGTGCATGCATGCTCAGTCACTCTAGTCATGTCTAACTCTTTGTGACCCCATGGTCTGTAGTCTATCAGGCTCCTCTATCCATGGGATTCTCCAGGCAAGAATACTGGAGGAGGTTGCCATGCTCTCCTCTAGGAATCAAACCCTAGTCTCCTGCTTCTCCTGCATTGCAGACAGATTCTTTACCCACTAACCCACCTGGCAAGTCCGTTGAGGAGTCTGTTCATTCCTAAATATTCTATACTCCTGGTGAAACCTGGTTAGCAGAAATTACTTGCCTCATTGTGTCGACCTCTTTTTTGGTTAGATCCTTTGGTTGCATGGACTAGACTTTGTTCCAAGTTACCTCCAGAAACAAGAACTTTATTGTAAAGATATATGTTTTTTATAGTCTGGAATATTAAAAGTCAAGAAGTCAGTCAGCTCCAGGGACTGCTCTGTCTGTTCTCTTTCCTAAACCACTTGGTCTGCTCACCTCTAGACATCCTTGTTTCTCCTTCAACACGTAAGTTTCCTGTACTTGGTCATAGCTTTGGTTCACTTGAATTTTAGACTTGCCTCTGTCCCATCTTGGCTCCCCTGTCCTCCCACTACATCATGACACATTTCGGCTGCAGTTCCTCCTGCCAGTTATACAGTGCATTCTACATTCCCTGTTTCCAGTTATCTACAGGAATCTGATTCCCTGCACTCATACTCACGAGCCAGGCCAAACCACAGAGTATTGGCAAACACATGGATTAGCTGCCATTGATTCTGCCTGGGGGAGGCACCTTCTGGCCCTTGTAAATAAGTCCCTTGCACAGAAACTCTGGATGAGCCCCTTTCTCTCAGAAGGCAAGAGTGGCCTCTGTCCTTGTAGCTCTCTCTAGGATTCATTTTTCTAAGTTGTGCTTTGGGAAATGCTAAAAGCCTTAAAATTCAATGTGTTGATATTGTTGAAACATTATTTTTATACTAGACAGTGCCCTTTTTTGTGAAAACCCTTGACTTAAATTTATTTTGAGCTTTAGGATTAGAAATAATTGTGCAATTATTCCTGAACTGGTTTTTGTCTTATTAACTTTACGGTGAATTTATTACCTCTTGGGAGTTCATGAATTTGTGGCCCAAACAATGAAAGCTTAAATGACTCTGCTGTGCTTTTTCATTTTTATTATTAATCCTACATCTAGATTAATTTTCTATTTTTGACCTTGTTTTTCATATATTTCCAATTCAAATACCTTATATATTCCCATAAGTCACTTTATATCTTTTCAGAAGCAAAAATTATAAACATAAATTATATAAATGTTAACACTCAGGGACGTGTTAAAGTTCCTAGCTAGTTTTGAGTTAAATGTGACTTAAATAAATGGACAAATAATTTAAAAATATTAACATCTTACCTTTCCCTACATTTATGTAATTATTAAATTATCCAGCCACATTTTTAAAACTTAAAAATCCCTTTGGAATAAAAATATCTTTCAGATAAAATTAGGGATAGAAAAGATTTTATTACACATTCATCTTTTTTTTGGCATTCATCGTTATTTGTTACATAGTCTTGTTACGGGGAAATAGATGTATAATAAAATCAATGTCCACTTTAATTTTTTTTCATGTAAACCGTGTTTCAAAACAACAGCCTCTATGCCGCCAACAATAACATACTCTCCATATTACTTCTTTCTTCTCCCAGATTTTACTTCCTGGCTACTCCTTTTTCAAAACGAAAAAAGAAAACTAACATCAAATTTATATAAAAGAAGCCCATGAGGTGGAAAGTTGGGGAAGGCTGCAGGAGTTTCGAGCAGACAAATGTCGCTTACATTTTGCTGCTCCATCGTTTGATATACTCATTTGCTGATGTGAAATGACGAGGGCTTACAAAACAGGGTTTTGTTTTTTAGCTGCCTGTAGACCTAGTGGGGCCTAACAGAACCCAGTCAGCAGGTCATTAACTCTGGAGAAAACAGCTTGCATTAATATGCTCTAATCCGGTATAATTAGTCAAATTACTGCATGCCGACCAGCTTGTCATGTGCTGTCAGACTTGGCACACACACTGGATTGCCTGGGTCCCTCTGGAATGCCACCCTCAATCAGGGAAAACTGCTCATTTGTAGTGGTCTTGAACTCTGAAAAGCTAACTAAAACACCATTTGTGGAGGAACTTTTACAAATTCTTTTGGTTAAAATATTTTTTTTCATCAAAAATAGTTGAGTACTAGGGATTAAAATGGAATCTTTTCATTTCTACTATTTTCCATAACATATCTATATAATATTCTAAGTGAAATGAACACAAATATGGAAAAAAAATTGAAAATCAATAATTACCCATTGACCAGCTATCTTTCCGGTAGCTGAGAGTGTGAGTCCGTATGTGTTTGTGTATGTATAAGTCTTTTTCTAGTAGGGTAAGAGGTTATTAAACTCTAAAAGGACCATATTAGCATAAATTTACAAGAGCTCTTGTTCTGGAGGCAGGATAAAAACCCATGTTACCTTTGCATTAACACTGAATTGCTTGTTGTGCTTTTGGCAATGACAGATAAGTCAGTGTAATTCCCCATCGCAACGGAAATGATGCTCTAGATTCCAAACGCATCCTGAAGATGTCACTGACAATAATCTTCAAAGAACGGCCAGTGAAAGTGGGCTGTATGTTTGTAGGATGATATACTGCAAATGACAGGAAGAATTATGTGAGTGAAGACGAATCTGTAACATATTATTAAGCAATTTCACGAGAATAACAGGGATAAAAGGATAATGGATGAGGGTGTCATTATTACCTTCATGTAGAGGGAAAGCAAAAGCAAAGGTAGAGAGACAAGATTAATTGAGGAAGGGGGAAGCATTCATTGCTCATCAGCTCTTTTGTACTCTTTGCTTCTGAAATTCCAGACTGAGGAGGAAAAAAGGTGCTCAGAGCTGCATTTTAATGCAGCTGGCAACGAATGGAAAACTGACAAGGCACTTTTTAGTCACCTCCCTTATCAAAAACCACATAATCACTATTGTATTTTGGACATTCTGAAGACACAGCAAAAAGCAACCGGGATATTTATTGTTTTATTTTGTAGCAACTTTTGTTATTGGCCATACCTTTAAAAAACAAAAATTATAAAAATTTGAAATGCATTTTTCCATTCATTGCCCCAAAATTGCTCCTTTAAATTTAGATATTCAGTCAGTGATGGAACACTTCAAAACCCATTAGATTATTATCTTAATCATCCTGAGAACATTAGGTTAAGGAAACAGTATATTTTATAATCAATATTGACTGTTACTTTCATTTTCTAAGCACATTTCTCACATAATACATGTCCTTCTTAAATAATAGTAAATACATTCCTTTTATCAAATGACGATATGAGTAATCGAAACTTTAAAACACTTCAGTCTTTGTTTTTCTCTTTTACCTGTTTCTTATAACTTTGCATTTGGTCAGTTGTTCCAAAGGATACATTATATCACACACAGTAAGATGCAATTATAATGTAAAAACCACTATCCTGTTTGCAAAATAGTAACACAGGTGTTTTTCTGGAATCTAAAAAATCTTTTGGGGCATTGAATTCCGTTCTGATTATAATTTACTCCTGCCAAGGAGTTAATCTTAAATGCTCCAGAAATGTTAAATATATACTATATTTCTTTGTACTGAGCCTGCAGGAAAGTCAGATGACCAAATTACAAGCTTAAATATATATTCAATGGAGATACTCAAAAGTTGGAGATTAATTTATGAACCTGAACCTAAAACCTAAATTTCATCCTTGTCTACATAGTGGGTTTATATATTCAGTAAAAGTAACAAATGGTTGGGATTCAGGTGTCAGAGAGAAGTGAGAATCATTCAAGGTTAATATCCAGCTAGCAACTGACAGTTTAATGTGTCCATGCACGTGCAGACACGGACAGCCATAATGCAATCAAATGCTAGGTGTGTGTACCTTCCAGTAATACTTCTTTATTGTGTAATAGTTTGTAAACTGTTTTCTTATACATCTTATATTTGATCCCCAAAATAGTCATTTTTGTTCAGCGGAACTAGAATTCTATTTCAGTTCTATAAGTGGGAAAGCTGAGTACTGAGTAGAAGCTTAAGTGAGTTTATCAAAGAATTCCATGGTAAATGATGTTTCTGGGAATAAAACCAACATCTTCAGACACCTGGTCCAGTGTTTTTCGCTTTTTTATTTTTATTTATTTAATATTTATTTTTATTTACTTATTTGGCTGTCAGGTCTTAGTTGAAGCATGAAAACTCTTTAGTTGTGGAGTCTAGTTCCCTGACAAGGAATTGAACCTGGGCCCTCTGCATCGGGAGCACAAAGTCTTAGCCAGTGGACCACCGGGAAGTCCTTATTTGATTTTTAAATGTATTATTCATGCCACACCCTGATTCTTGCTGTTTTACTACTTTTCACATCTGTCTTTCTGATTATCTTAAATGTCCCTTCAATGAAGGATTATCCTTGCCTGATGTTCTCCTTGGAGCAAGTGAAAAGAAACTAACATTCATTAGTTTCAAGCACATAATATGACCAGTCACTGTACTAGGCACTTTACATATGATATCCAAATTTAATATTCACAGCAGCTAAGGAAGTTAGACATCATTATCACCACTTTGCAAAAGAAAAACCTTGACATTAAAGATGTCACAACTTTGAAACGTCAAAGATACACACCCAGTTTTCCTGGCTCTGAAGCTCATATTTGTTCAAACACTACATAGCCCCTTTCCTTTGTCTTTACTGTATCTTATATGGGCTTCCCAGGTGACGCTAGTTGTCAAGAATGTGCCTGCCAACGCAGGAGTTGTAACAGAACCAGGTTTGATCCCTGGGTCGGGAAGTTCCCCTGGAGGAGAGCATGGCAACCCACTCCATCCAGTATTTTTGCCTGGAAAATCCCATGGACAGAGGTCCCTGGTAGGCTACAGTCCATGGAGTCACAGAGAGTCTGACACAACTGAAGCAACACGTATCTTATATATATATTCAGTCAAAATCTTGTTGCCTTTTTATACCTATCCTGTATTTTAGATCCATCAGGGTCTAAATTCAGTGGCTTTTTTTGTCTTAGTAGTCTCCAATTTCTATATAGCATTTCACACTGAGCTTCCCAAATCCCAAGCACTTTTTTACTAACTCACTGGCCCTTAAGTCTTTTTCACTGGCTGCTCTTCTTTCTGCTGTGACCTTAATATAGACTGTCTCATCCCCAAAGGTGCATCTTTCAGTCCCCTTCATTCTTTAGCCTAGAGACCTAATCCCTTTCTGTACTTTAAGCTCTTTTTGTGTAGATAATGCCAAACATCTCCTCGTCTTGTCTTCTTGCTGTTGCTCCATAGTCTTAGCTGCCTACTCTCCTAGGGAGTCCTCTCAGGATGCCTTGCTTACCCCAAACCAAATGCATCATTTTCTTTTTCTTCCTAAATTTTCTTTTTACTTCCGATCTTAAAAGAAACCGTTGTTCTAATCACCAAGGCCTTGTTGCCAATTTTAATTAGTTTGATGTCTTTCAGCCTAACATTAGAAGCCTCTCCTACCTTTATAGGCTGCTGAATTCCATCCTCCATCCCTTTTCCACATTTTAAAGACTAGGCATCCTTCAAAGCCCATATCAAATATCATCTTTAATAAGAAGTTTTCCCCCAAACCATTAAATTTATCTGTTTCTCTCTGAAATCTCCATACACTTAATTTGTACACAAGTTTTCCTGGCTCCAGAACAGATGAAATCTAACAAGAATCCAAATAAATATTTGTTGAATTTGAATAAAATAAAATTCTCAAACAATTGCGATCAAGTACATTTATTTATTTAGGCCACGCTGCACAGCTTAAGGGATTTTAGTTCCCTGACCAGGAATTGGACCCGGGCCACAGCAGTGAAAGTACTGAGTCCTAACCGCTGGACCACCAGAGAAATCCTCGAGTACTTTTATGCTGTTTATACTGTTATGCTTTTTATTACACTATATCATAATATGATTATCTTATAATTATACTACATATATACTTATATATAGTATTGTATATATACAATTATATATTGTATATGTAATATATATTATTATGTATACAATAATATATATTATTAATTATATATAAATAGGGAGACTGTTGTCACTGCTTTTGGGGCTCAGAAGGACGGCAAGTCCCAGGAGCCTAGGGAGCAGTGGTGCTGGGAGTCTTGGCCAGCTGGACAGCAGGCGTCCATCAAGCGGCCACTGAGTGAGTAGCTATTCCAGGCCGCGCTTCCCAAGCTTCTTGCAGCGCTTGCCTACATGCTAGGAGGCAGATGTTTGTTTGCTACTGATGGGTGTGAGCAAGTTAGATATTCTATACCGGAGACTACTCCTTACAAAACTTTTTACCAGAGGATGGGGAAGGCCAGAGGATCTCAAAAGACTCTTGGAATTCAGAAAGATTATTGGAAATCGAGAAAGATGTCAGAATCTGGTTTCAAGTGATTATTCAGTGTACATCCATAAGATTGGAAGAGCAATCAGATTGTAAGATCCTAGATGGACACTTTGTTTCCTCCATGGCCTATTATGTGCCTGATATCATGCCAGTTGAATCTGTTATTGCTAGGTTCCAATTTATTGTGCCTAAAGAGTAGAACAGCAAGTACAGACCTGTATGCATTCATCTTGCTGGAACAGGAGATCATCATTACTGGAGACGACGAACACTAATGGCTCGTCCTATGATTAAAGAAGCCTGAATGGCCTCTTTGCTGTTAGAAAACCTTTATTATGGCTGCAGGAAACCCAAGGACCAGATAAGGTCCAGCTTAAAAAACGTATCGGACCTTTTTGTGATGGGAGGAGCTCTTGTTTTAGAATCTGCAGCTCTCTTGCAATGACTAGAGAGGGAGGGTTATGGACTTCTAGGAATGACCAGAGTATCCATGGGAGGACACATGGCTTCCTTAGAAGTATCCAACTGGCCTAAGCCCATGCCATTGATTCCATGTCTGTCTTGGTCCACAGCATCTGGGGTCTTTACTACGGGCGTGCTAAGTAAATCAATTAATTGGAGGGAACTAGAAAAGCAGTGTTATACACAGACAGTTTATGAAGAAGAAATTATTCACATGCTTGAATAATGTGGAGTAGATTCTTTCAAAATGGGACAAGAGTTCATGAAACGCTTCCCTAGCAGTGCAGACAAGCTAACTAACCTTAATCTGGTTTCTAGAACTTTAAATTTAGATATGATAGACCAAGTTGTGTCCCAAAAACCTGTTGAGTGCCATAAATCTAGCAAAACATCTATCAGTGCCACATCAGAAGGACTCTTGTTACAAGATACCTCTAAGATGGACTGCTTCAATCAAACACGTTCAACCAACCAAAGTAGTTATACAAGTTGTAGTCCTCAGTCATGCCACCTACTCAGTAAAGAACAAAGAAGAAACAATCTTCAGAAAGAATCTTTAATATTATGAAAGGAGTTATGGATGAATGTACCCATGTAGCAAATTTCTCAGTTCCAGTTGACCCAAGCCTCATCATAGTGATTCAAGCCAAAGAAGATGCCTATATTCCACGAACAGGAGTTTGAAGTCTACAAGAAATTTAGCCTGGTGGTGAAATCCGATATCTAGAAGGGGGTCATATTAGTGCTTATCTTTTTAAACAAGGACTCTTAAGGCAAGCCATCTATGATGCATTTGAACGCTTCCTCCATAAATACGCCAACTGATGGGATCACTGTATGTAGCCAGTGGAGCCATCATGTTTCTTAAAAAAGGAGCTTCATCCTTTGATGATGTGAAGAACAAGTAGACAGCACTATATACTCTACCTGCTGTCAGTTGAGCCTGGAATTCAGTATTACAAATCAGTCAACTATTATCTTTAAATACATTTGAATACAGACGCTTTACTTTCACTTTTCACTTTCATGCATTGGAGAAGGAAATGGCAACACACTCCAGTGTTCTTGCCTGGAGAATCCCAGGCTCGGGGGAGCCTGGTGGGCTGCCACCTGTGGAGTTGCACAGAGTCGGACACGACTGAAGTGACTTAGCAGCTTAGCAGCATTGTATATATATATATATATTACATTATACTATTTTTCCTTATACATAACTGAGCTTTGACTTTCTCATGTCGAAATTTAATATTAACCTTTTGATTATTTAACATTAACATTGGAATGCTGATTTGTACATCCCACTTTGTTATAAAGAAGTTATCTTTATTCATTCCTGAGTGTAAAGAACCTGCCTTCCTGAAGTGGCCTGCATGGTTGGGAAGATAGTGCTCTTTTCATGTGGCATTTGAATCAAATTTTTTAAACACAACACCATTCCCTTAGAGTTATATTGATGGTACATGGAGATAAGGAAAGAGTGAAATATAGGGCGCTTTATTATATTTATTTCTTTCTTATACACTCCTAAAATATCAGTACTTTTTATCTCTGTTTTACAAATGTGGAAATAGAC
>SJYA01002027.1:307194-394431 GCA_006410615.1 Neotragus moschatus
CTTTGTTTCCTCCATGGCCTATTATGTGCCTGATATCATGCCAGTTGAATCTGTTATTGCTAGGTTCCAATTTATTGTGCCTAAAGAGTAGAACAGCAAGTACAGACCTGTATGCATTCATCTTGCTGGAACAGGAGATCATCATTACTGGAGACGACGAACACTAATGGCTCGTCCTATGATTAAAGAAGCCTGAATGGCCTCTTTGCTGTTAGAAAACCTTTATTATGGCTGCAGGAAACCCAAGGACCAGATAAGGTCCAGCTTAAAAAACGTATCGGACCTTTTTGTGATGGGAGGAGCTCTTGTTTTAGAATCTGCAGCTCTCTTGCAATGACTAGAGAGGGAGGGTTATGGACTTCTAGGAATGACCAGAGTATCCATGGGAGGACACATGGCTTCCTTAGAAGTATCCAACTGGCCTAAGCCCATGCCATTGATTCCATGTCTGTCTTGGTCCACAGCATCTGGGGTCTTTACTACGGGCGTGCTAAGTAAATCAATTAATTGGAGGGAACTAGAAAAGCAGTGTTATACACAGACAGTTTATGAAGAAGAAATTATTCACATGCTTGAATAATGTGGAGTAGATTCTTTCAAAATGGGACAAGAGTTCATGAAACGCTTCCCTAGCAGTGCAGACAAGCTAACTAACCTTAATCTGGTTTCTAGAACTTTAAATTTAGATATGATAGACCAAGTTGTGTCCCAAAAACCTGTTGAGTGCCATAAATCTAGCAAAACATCTATCAGTGCCACATCAGAAGGACTCTTGTTACAAGATACCTCTAAGATGGACTGCTTCAATCAAACACGTTCAACCAACCAAAGTAGTTATACAAGTTGTAGTCCTCAGTCATGCCACCTACTCAGTAAAGAACAAAGAAGAAACAATCTTCAGAAAGAATCTTTAATATTATGAAAGGAGTTATGGATGAATGTACCCATGTAGCAAATTTCTCAGTTCCAGTTGACCCAAGCCTCATCATAGTGATTCAAGCCAAAGAAGATGCCTATATTCCACGAACAGGAGTTTGAAGTCTACAAGAAATTTAGCCTGGTGGTGAAATCCGATATCTAGAAGGGGGTCATATTAGTGCTTATCTTTTTAAACAAGGACTCTTAAGGCAAGCCATCTATGATGCATTTGAACGCTTCCTCCATAAATACGCCAACTGATGGGATCACTGTATGTAGCCAGTGGAGCCATCATGTTTCTTAAAAAAGGAGCTTCATCCTTTGATGATGTGAAGAACAAGTAGACAGCACTATATACTCTACCTGCTGTCAGTTGAGCCTGGAATTCAGTATTACAAATCAGTCAACTATTATCTTTAAATACATTTGAATACAGACGCTTTACTTTCACTTTTCACTTTCATGCATTGGAGAAGGAAATGGCAACACACTCCAGTGTTCTTGCCTGGAGAATCCCAGGCTCGGGGGAGCCTGGTGGGCTGCCACCTGTGGAGTTGCACAGAGTCGGACACGACTGAAGTGACTTAGCAGCTTAGCAGCATTGTATATATATATATATATTACATTATACTATTTTTCCTTATACATAACTGAGCTTTGACTTTCTCATGTCGAAATTTAATATTAACCTTTTGATTATTTAACATTAACATTGGAATGCTGATTTGTACATCCCACTTTGTTATAAAGAAGTTATCTTTATTCATTCCTGAGTGTAAAGAACCTGCCTTCCTGAAGTGGCCTGCATGGTTGGGAAGATAGTGCTCTTTTCATGTGGCATTTGAATCAAATTTTTTAAACACAACACCATTCCCTTAGAGTTATATTGATGGTACATGGAGATAAGGAAAGAGTGAAATATAGGGCGCTTTATTATATTTATTTCTTTCTTATACACTCCTAAAATATCAGTACTTTTTATCTCTGTTTTACAAATGTGGAAATAGACCCTGAGAGTCCAAATTACTTTCTGCAAAGCACAAAAGCAGTGAAATGACAGAATCACAAGTGGAACTGAAGTTTATTTAATGCCTGAGTCCATGCTTTTCCACTGTACCACTAGGCTCTACGTGTCCTTGTCTTAGTGAGAGAGATGCTATATGACAGGCATTCTTAACTCTGACTCCTGTGTTGATCCAGTTGCCTCAATTTAGGGAAGGCAGGAAACATTAGTCATGATTATGTCAGATGATGGGTAGAATGGTTATTATTTATTAAACGTAGAGACAAACACATCCCTGCAGCTTTATGAGAAGCATAAAAAACAGCATATTATTTTTCGTGTACACATGCCCAGTCAGTGTGAGTACATGTGGTTTCCCTGCCAGTTGGCACTAGTCACATGATTCCAGTTATTGATAGAGTTTGGATCAGGAAGAATGTCACCTGGAACCTGCCCTTTGGGAGAGGAGTTTTGTGGGCTAGTTCATGGAGCCTGACCCTTTGCACTGTACATGCTGCCCTTCAAATGACTGTAAGAGACAAACCATTGGCCCAAATCAAGCATAGAAGATGGCAAAAGAAGTAGACTTAGTTCCTCTCTCATCGTTAGCACATTTTGATGCTCAGTTATGGAGATAAGAAGTAAACATCTACAAATTACCAGGACAACTCTACTTAGCCTTTCAAATTGCCTGCCAAGTTCTTATGCCTATAAATTTCTTTTTCTTTCATTCTTTTAGAATTCAAACTTCCCTTATTTATTAAGGCCTCTTTTTTCCTTCTCTTATAAACTGTTTCTGAATCCAGTCTTTTGGGGAGGGAAATGTAGACATTTTCTCATGGTCTCACATTACCCAAATTTCAAAATTTTAGACTGGTTCCTAGTACACAAAATGACACTCCTTAGTGTCAGATAAGTTAAGACTTTAGTTGCATTCAATTGTTTGTACCTATGAGTTCACTCTAATTTTATATTTCAATTGATAGTCTTTTAAAGGTAAGATCACTCAAGTCTCTGCTGCTAAGTCACTTCAGTCGTGTCCGACTTTGTGCGACCCCATAGACTGCAGCCCATCAGGCTCCCCCGTCCCTGGGATTCTCCAAGCAAGAACACTGGAGTGGGTTGCCATTTCCTTCTCCAATGCATGAAAGTGAAAAGTCAAAGTGAAGTTGCTCAGTCGTGTCCGACTCTCAGCGACCCCATGGACTGCAGCCTACCAGGCTCCTCTGTCCATGGGATTTTCCAGGCAAGAGTACTGGAGTGGGGTGCCATTGCCTTCTCCAATTCAAGTCTCAAATTGGCTTTATATAGTGCTTATCACATTGGCATCCCCAAATAGTTATAAAGAAATGCTTTTGATAATGATATTATCTCATTTACTTTTTGATTTCCTAGGCATCCATGAATAAGATAATAGTTACATTTATTTGTAAAGATAATGTGAGCAAAAGTCTGAAAATAGCACTCAGTATAATATAGACAAGAGTCAGTATACTTTAGGAAGCCTAATGTAATCTGATTATTTGTTTAGTTAAGAAGGCAAGCCTGGAGTGCCTCATGTTGATACAGTTGCCATGTATAACCATGCTTCAGTGATAAAATCACCAAGTGAACCAGTGCTCCAGTGGTGAGAATGCATCAGGCACCATGTCTCTCTCTGAACTGGACAGATTGAAATGTGTCTTCCGCTTAACTCTGGTGGCACTGAGGACAGGGGCATTGAATAGAATAAGGACCCAAGAGGAGAGGGTCTGCTAGTGGTGGCAGTACTGAGGAGCAGGTGAGACTATCTGGAGCTACAGGTAGATGCAGATAAACCGGGGACATCCTGACCACCGGACTCCAAGTGACACCACCCAAGTGACCACCATCCTTTTCCCCAGTAGTTCCAGGAATTGGTCTCCCCCTTTTCCACTCTGGGTGTATGTTATTTTCGTCCTGACCATCTTTCCTTCTTGACCCTGCAGGGGAAAATAACACAGTCTTCACACTTCTCACAAGTCTCCTCTCTCTTAAACGAGAATAAAGTCCATTGGACGTTTCAGCATGTTTTTATTGCCTCAGTTGGAGAGATTGCACTTGAAACTCATGATTTATTTATGACATACCATAGCCCAACTTTTTCTGTCTGGACAATTTTTACTGCTAAGACTTCTGTTGAGGGGAGATTCTTTTATTTCTTCATATCTCTGCTTTGTCCATACAGAAGAAACTACTGCTTGGTTTTGTTCCCATAAGAAAGAAATTTCTACTCTGATTTTCCAGAATTCACAGTGTTTAATGACCCATAAAAATTCACTACTGGTAGGGTCAGTATAATGTTAAGTTGTCAGGGCTCCCATGAGATAAACACATCTGGACAGAACTGATCCCTCAAGATAGGCTACCCAGCCTGCTTTCTTCTACCTTGTTCTGTAAAGTCATCAAGTTGAGATAGGTCTCTTTTGAAGCCCAGCCATTTTTCCCCACAAAGCTATCCATATCTCTATACCCCCCAAATTTCTTTTTATACTGGGTGATAGAAGCCTTGCTTTGGATTCAGATCCACAGTAAATTCTTCAATCCAACTCTTGCCAGAATAGCCTTGCAGTGACAGAGGATAGTATCAGCTATTAATTATTTTAAAGTTTTTAGCTTTGCTGCTGCTGCTGCTGCTGCTAAGTTACTTCAGTCGTGTCCAACTCTGTGTGACCCCATAGACGGCAGCCAACCAGGCTCCCCCGTCCCTGAGATTCTCCAGGCAAGAACACTTGAGTGGGTTCTTAGCTTTGCACCTGATTATTATTATTTTTGTGTGTTTTCTTACTCAAGAACCCTACAGGAGAAAATAGAATCTGATAGGATGTAAGCAGCTAAGTGCCAGATGCAAGTTCTAATCCTGATTCCATTATTATCACAAGTATAAACTTTTAGGAATCATTTGACTGCAGGAAATAGAACTCAAACTAGCTTAAACTAAAAGAGCACTTATTTTAAGCAGTTAGGGGTGATTTATTACATCCAATGACAAGTACAGCTGGAGCTTGATGGGAGACTGGAACTGAGAGTTGGAAAACCTAAATTTCTAGATTTGGAGAGTCTAGATTTCTCCCTTTTTTGGCCATGTGGTTTCTTGTCTCTGTTTCTGCTCCAGTGTTATTTCTCTCCACTGATTAGATTTCCCTAAATCTCCCTGCTCAAAACTGTAAAGTAGCCTCACTGGCTCCCTTCAATTTATTTCTGCTCCAATACAAACTAAAATTCCAGTTTCAAATTTCAAGGAGAGGGAATCTGATTGTCTAGTGTCTGAAACAGGTGTTCACCCTAATGAGCTATGACTGGGGAGAAGTGAGTGCACCATACACATAATTTACAGGGTATACCATGGATCAAAGCAGATTACAGATCCAGTTAAGAGACTTGCTGTAGGCCAAGTGAGGGCTTTAGACCTGGAAATGGAGAGGAAAGGGCAGATTTGTGAACTATTTTGGAGGGCTTCCCTGGTGGCTTAGATGGTAAAGAATCCGCCTGCAATGTGGGAGACCTGGGTTCAATCCCTGGGTTGGGAAGATCCCCTTGAGAAGGGAATGGCTACCCATTCCAGTATTCTTGCCTGGAGAATTCCATGGAAAGAGGAACCTGGCAGGCTGCAGTTCATGGGGTGGCAAAGAGTCTGACACAACTGAGCGACTTTCACTTAGAGCTAGAATCAACATTGTTTAGTCATCAGTTGGAGATAGGGATTAAAATAACATTTACAGATAAGTTCCAGATTTTCAGCTTTGATTATTTAATGAATAATAGTGCCATCGATTAAGATAATAATGGGAACTTTACTACTGTAATAGTTACCGCTTATTCTCAGCAATTATGCCCCACAGAAGCACCATGCTAGAGATTTTCCTATTCATTGTTTTATTTATTCATCATAATGTCTCTGTGAATTTTTATCTTATTTTCACTATTTGATAAGGAATATAAGCCTTCCAGAATTTAGGTACTTTGAATGTAATAACTTAACTTATAAAGTACAAAGTTAATTTTCACAAAATTTCATTCTTGACTTCAAAATGATCAATCATTTAAGCTTACTTTTCTTAAGAAAGATGAGCAAGTTTTGGTGGCTCAGATGGTAAAGAACCTGCCTGCAGTGCAGGAGACCCAGGCTTGATTCCTGGGTCGAGAAGATCCCCTGGAAAAAGGAAATAGCAACCCACTCCAATATTCTTACCTGGGTAATCCCATGGACAGAGGAGCCTGTCAGGCTACAGTCCATGGGGTCGCAAAGAGTCAGACACAACTGAGTGACGAACACCTTCAGTTTTCACCGAATTTCATATAGGATGTATTGCACTGAGTTTCCTGTGAGACATTCAGCTGAAGGGGACAGTGAGTGATGGCTCTGTGCCTCGGGGGAGGTCTGGGCTGGACCCTCAGGTCTGAGAGACAGTAACTTGAAGTGGAAACTCACAGTGGAAGAAACCCCTCCAGATGTGGACACCCAGTTAGTTACTATCCAAGCAATACTTACCTCTCCTGGGAGTTGTTCAACATTGTAAAATAGAGATTATTTTAAAATATAGTTTTTCAGAGTATACATTTTCAATTGTAAGCATCTTTCTATATCCATTGTTACAACTCTACTTGTTAGATTTGTGTATTCTTTTCTCCCTCTATTTTAAAGATACTTACAAGAGCTGTGTCTTTTCACTTTTTTTTTTTCAAAAAAACCATTTTTAGACTTTCAAGATTTTTACCACTTTAACTTTACATTGATTTTATTTTTATTTTAACTTTCTTTCTGTGTTTTCCTTTGATATGTTCTTTCTTTGAAATTAAAATGAATGCTTGATTCATGTGTTTTCTTTTTCTGTTAGATGAAAACATTTAAAACTAAGACCTTATATTGCCAGCCTCTTTTCATCACATTCCATGGCAACGTTTTAATATTCATTGTTTCCTCATTACTCTTTTGCTGTATTGATTCCTAAAAGATTGATAATCACCCCAATGATGCTAATTGGTAGGATGTCTTTAATGAGAGGTCTTTCCTTGAGGCATGGCAGAGAGGAGACTCCAGCACTTCACGTGCTGCCTCTAGGTCTACACCACAGTTGGAGCTGACTCAGAGTCCATCAGGAAGAACTGTGCTAGAGGTTAAAAGAGAGAAAAATCCTTCTCTTTTTGCCTGTGCTCCAAAGGAACAAATCAAATCCTTTAGTTATTGGAACACCACACAGCCATCAGCATTGAGCAATGTCATGTGAGTAAAGGGGTATAGAGAGTGCCCCCAAAGCTCTTTCCTCCTCCCGTCTCCTATGACTCACTTCTCCCACTCCCGCAAGTGCCTATCAGTGTTTCCTATAAGCTCCATTTATAGGACCATCCTCAATACATTCATAGATTATTTATTCCAGTTAGAGTAAATTCTGTAGTAAAGTCTATGTCATTGAACCATATTGTCATTTGTAAATTCCTTAATTTCAACATTGAATTTGTCTTTCTTAGCAAACCCAATTAAGCCGAACATTTTCCAAGGAAAACATAAGTGCCATAGTACATCACTTGGATTTTATTTCACATTATTAAACATAGCATTAATTAGTGTATATAATGTGAATTTTATAATTGAACGTATTGATTTATATATCATGGAAAAGTGGAAAACAACCATCTTCCCAATAAAGGCTTGTTTACACAATGCTGAAGAGTTACAACTGGAAGCAGTTATCTGGATGTTCCTGATCAGCAGGCAAGGTACGGTTGTGAGAATAGACCACCTGGATGAATGATTAGAAGGCTTTTATTCAGACAGCATTATAAAGGTAGGGCACAATGTATTCTGATCCTTGACATGGATCCACTTTTAAATTTTTTTGTATAGAACTAAAATTGGTGTGATTTATTTAGTATTATGTTTATTACTTTTTTTTTTTTTTTGGTGTCCTACCATGTTTCAGAAACAAATTTAAGACAAATTAATGCTTATCAGTGAGTTACTATTGAAGTCTATTAAATTTAATTGCTTTTAATATAGTTGCTTTGCTTTAGTGCCTTGTATAGCATATCATTGAATGTTTACCAAGATATACATTAAATGATTATAGAAATCATTGAAAATATTATTAATGAAATACATTTGAGAAAACTTGCCCATATTTTTGGGAGAATGTGCTCTATATGGAAACTGAGGCTATAGTCTCAGCTGCACCAGCATTCAGGCCTTTGTGACCTTGATGGAAGCAGGCTAACATCATTAAGTCTTTTCCAGCTCACTGATAAAATGGATGTAGAAATTCTGTCCCTACACATCACACAGTGATTTTATGATGACTAAAAAAAGTTGAACATGTGAAAATGTTTGGCACATCTTTAGAGAGATAGATATAAGAGCATACACTTAGTACTTTTCATTTTGTTAATATTTTAAATTATCTTACTGTGAAATACATCAACAGAAAAAAAAATGAGTAATCAATGCCATGTATCTGATGTCTGCCTTTAACATACTGTAAAATTCTGCCATATTTGCTTTTGATAATTTTTATGAAACAAAACATTACAGATATGAGTTGTACTCCACCATGGTTCTGTTCTCTTCCTTTTTTCCTAAGAATTCCACATTATTTTATGGTGCATTATAATAATTTGATCATGTTCAATTTAGACTTCCTATCGAATTTTCAGAATTTCATATATCCAGTAATTTTACTCCGAGAATAAGTGCATCCATTATGATGGCTTTTAACAGAAGGGCAGGCCATAGATTTCCAGAAAGAGTGTATCTAGTCATTATCAAGAAAACCTATAATCATATTCTATTTGCCTTGTTTTGCTCTCTTTCTTGATGTTAGTTGATGCCAAACAAAAATAAAGAAGACATTTTTAAGTGCATTTACATGGTAGCAAAGATAATTCATTGAAAATATTTATTTTTCATCTTTTCTTTGGGATAGGTAAAGTAAGAGCGGGAGCAATATTTTATAACTTGATAAAGTTGCAATTGTAAGCAAACCTGGATGACAAATATGAGTATTTACTGTAATGGGAATAAGGTTAATATTTTAAAACAAGGTTGACAGGAGAAAAATTGTCTTAGTTTGCAAAAAGGAAATTTGTTTCTTTAAGTGAAAATTGAGGTCATTAGGCCATAGCTCTCCTTACTCCTACATGACTGAAATGAATTAAATAATGTACCAGGAACACAGTACTGAGCAACTAATGACAAAATTATACACAAAAGTTTGAGTGAAGTCATTATATTTTAGAAACATGTAGTTTGTTTAAGAAAATGTGACATTTTAAATGCATGCCCACTTTACCTCAGTTATCTTAGAACAGAGTAGCTTAGTCCTATTCTCTTGTATTCATTGAGATTATCATGGTTATTTGCGGGGAGTGGTGACTGCAGCCATGAAATTAAAAGACACTTACTCCTTGGAAGAAAAGTTATGACAAACCTAGATAGCATATTCAAAAGCAGAGACATTACTTTGCCGACTAAGGTCCATCTAGTCAAGGCTATGGTTTTTCCTGTGGTCATGTATGGATGTAAGAGTTGGACTATGAAGAAGGCTGAGCACCCAAGAATTTATGCTTTTGAATTGTGGTGTTGGAGAAGACTCTTGAGAGTCCCTTGGACTGCAAGGAGATCCAACCAGTCCATTCTGAAGGAGATCGGCCCTGGGATTTCTTTGGAAGGAATGATGCTATAGCTGAAACTCCAGTACTTTGGCCACCTCATGCAAAGAGTTGACTCATTGGAAAAGACTCTGATGCTGGGAGGGTTTCGGGGCAGGAGGAGAAGGGGACGACAGAGGATGAGATGGCTGGATGGCATCACTGACTCGATGGATGTGAGTCTGAGTGAACTCCGGGAGTTGGTGATGGACAGGGAGGCCTGGCGTGCTGCAATTCATGGGGTCGAAAAGAGTCGGACAGGACTGAGCGACTGAACTGAACTGAACTGAAGGGTGATAACTATAGTTTAGGCATATTCCTGTCTCAGTTGCTGCATTCTGTTTACTTACTGTGATTTAAGTGTAATTGGGCTTCCCTGGTAGCTCAGATGGTAAAGAATCTGCCTGCAGTGCAGGAGACATGGGTTCAATCCCTGGGTCAGGAAGATCCCCTGGAGAAGGAAATGGCAACCCACTCCAGTATTCTTGCCTGGGAAATCCCATGAACAGAGGAGCCTAGTGAGCTACTGTCCACAGGGATGCAAAGAGTCAAACATGAGTGAGCAACTAACACTTAGGGTGGTAACCATAGTTTAGGCATATTCCTGTCCCAGTTGCTGCATTGTGTTTACTTACTGTGATTTCAGTGTGATTGGCCTATTCTGAAAGACTTGTCTTTTACACAGTAGAATCAATATCCAGCCCCATATTTGCTCTCCATAGGGAGTATTATTTTTAGACAGTAAAACCTAATTTTGTATTGTTTGCTCTTTGGATTCTCTTAAGTAAAACGCAGTAGCAACTTTGTTAGTCATGCACTGTATTCTAGGCATTATGCTAGGTACCCTCTGCACACTGTCTAATCCAGAACAATCCCATGAGGTGGATACTGTTCTCACCATTTTATAGATGAGGAAATTGGCTCACAGAGGTCACTTAAGTTGACTGAATCAGCCAAACTAGTACATGCCAGTTATTAGATTCTAACTTTGTATTTTCAATAGTGACATTTTCAGTAACATGTCTCAAACATATTAATATTTAATGTAATATTATGACCATTAAATTGAATGTTGTGACTCATGACTTCAAAAATAAGTGGGAGTGTACTTTTAGCAATCAGAATGTTCTGATTAGCACCTTCAGCCTGTTCTGTGCATTTATAGACACACAAATACACACAGAGCCTTTTTTGTTTTGGTGCAAATGCTTGCAGTTACCCTATGGGAAATGCGACTGAAAAACACTACTGAGTGTAAAGTGTAGTTTATTATATAATCATTTATTTATATGTGGTCATATCATAAACCAAGGGTTGACCTATACATATTACATGTAACTCTACTTTCAATAGTTATGTGTAAAATGAACATACTTATGTGATGATCTACCTGATGATAAAACGACCATCTGAGTCACAAAAATTAATTAATTAGACTGTGATTTTTACAACTCTTTTAGTCCCTTGTGTCAAGTTGTGCAATATAAACACAAGCCAAGTCATAATGTCCTCATTGGGTCGTGTTTATTCATAATGACACTTTCAACATCGCAAATGCAGTAAATATGCCATTGGAAAATAGTTTTGTCCTGTTACTCTCTTCATACATTGGGCTTCCCTGGTGGCTCAGTTGATAAAGAATCTGCCTACAGTGCAGGAGACCCAGGTTCACACATACTAGTTTTCAAAACGCAAGAAATAAAATCAACACCACTGCTCCCCAGTGATCTCTACAAGAAAACTCTTTGAAGATAACTGATTATGATATCAATAAACCAAGCTGAAAACAATGTTAAATTTCTGATACAATATAGCCTAGGTATGGCAAGAGATGGAGGTGCTCTCCCTTTCTTTTTCTGTGTCCATATTAGCAAAGTCCCTTTATATCCATTTCTAATAATGACATTTACACTTTGTTGCATTAATACAAAGTAACATGGATTGTGTGTATTAGTAAATTTCCTTTTAATTACTGTGTAAAAATGATATGTAATTGAAACAAAAAGCATTGTTTCCAGCCCTTTTTTTTTTTTTTTCCTCGAGTCCATCCTGTCAGGCTGAAAGCGTGAAAGTTATTTTCTGGTGGTGTGATTAGATTGGGGCTGAACTCTCCAGCTGGCAGGCCTGTCTATGACTGGCGGCGGCCTGTCCCCAGTGCTTGTCATTTCCTGACATGCCTGACAGGATGGGGACAGCCGCCCCAGACAGGTTCATTAGATGGTGTTTTCTACAGCTGGGCTAAAAATAAATAAATAAATAAATAAATAAAAAGTCTGTGCTTTGTCAAGGCCCAAGCTGTAGGGGCCCTCCTTGTTGGTTTAAACCAGGGCCTTGTTTTGACAAATTTTGATCTGCGCGGTTTTTAGATTTTCTGACACATTTTTGTTTCCTTCCCTCTTGGCCTGCTCTTTGTGCACTCTGCCTTGTTGCTGCTTCAAAATCCTAACAGAGTCTTCCCAAGAGAAAAAGAACCCCAGGTATTGAGATCTTAAAAGAAAAAAACAAAACAAAACACAGTACTCCAAAATCGCAATAGTCGGTTTATTTCCATGGTGATCCTCACAGTGACTGGAAAACAACCTTGGGACTTGCGATAAGCCAATTACAAGAAAGGTTAAGAGTTTCCTAGTGCCAGAGACATGCCATCTACATGAGAACATAGTGTCATTAGTAGCAGCCTACACTCTCAAATACACTGCTCTTTAGAACTGCCAGAAATTTAAGCTATCTTCATTCTTGGGCTTTTAGGGAGCTGACAGAATTTTCCACCCATGTTGATAAATTCTGATGCCAGGAAGAGAAATTATAGAAGATTATAGAATACCTGCTAATTAAAACCAGAAATAAGTTATAGAATCAAATTTGGAAATTTTTTTTGTCAGTATTAGGACCCCTTTTAAAGTTAACTGGATTTACTAAAAGTTGGTATATGTTTGAAACATGCATGCATGCAGGTCATGCTTTATCATTTTCAACCCCAAATTTAAACTTTTACAACTGTGTTGTTGTAAGGAAAACAGATTTTTAGCCAAGAAGTAATTCTTGTGGATTTTACCTGCACGTAAGAAGCAGATATTGACATCTTTATAGGCTTGATAGCTGTAGTCTCTTTACTCACAGTATCTGATAGCTGCTTTCCACTGGGAAAAACAGTTGATTTTAATTTTTAGTAAAAGTAGAACACGCCCAAATAGAAAACACTTGGCTATGTATGTTGACATAATCTTAATGCTACCATTAGTAATCATTCCATTCACACGCAAGACACAAAATGGAATACTGTTTGTGTCTCTTGTACTTTGTCATCGGTGTAATAAACAGTGTTGCTGAAAAAAAGCAAGCTCCTCATTCACAGAAATCTTAGCCCTTACCTTTCCTTTGTGTTGTTAGTTTCTGGGGCTTTAGTTCCCCGTCTCTATGACAACTGTTTAAATTGGGATGGGCAACTGTCATCTGGAGTATTACCGAGAGAAAAGTGTTAGTGAGCACACAGTTCCCATAGATAGAGCATTTCAATATAATCCAATTTTAATTGAGCTCCTGAGACTTTGATGTGCTGCAGAAGGTTGGGAGAGAGCTATTCCAGGGAGAAATTAAAGCAGCCCAGCAAGGCTTCACCACTCCAGAC
This sequence comes from Neotragus moschatus, assembly GCA_006410615.1. Taxonomy (NCBI): domain Eukaryota; kingdom Metazoa; phylum Chordata; class Mammalia; order Artiodactyla; family Bovidae; genus Neotragus; species Neotragus moschatus. The sequence goes on from SJYA01002027.1 coordinate 320,403, forward strand.
TGTCACCATTTTAAGTAAGCATTAGCATCAGACTTAACCTGCCCCTACGGAACGTCTCACTTCTTTTTTCAGCTTTTCACCGATTTATTTTGCCATATGTAAAAGCAAAGCACTTTCATCTTTTTATATATCTTTTTATACCCATTTGATTAGGCTTGAAAAGCTTGTACTGGACCTGAGATTCATCTTCTGCTGTCTATTGGACTTTGCTTCAGCGGTTCAGAAAAGAAAAAGCAAGTAGAGTTAGGGATTAGTTTGAAATTGTCAGCCATCATATATTAAACTTTCTTTTTAATATTACTTTGTAAAACCTTACCTTGGAGCTAAAAAGTTTGAGGCAATGTAATTTTTGTTTAGCTTTGATTTACCATTGCATTTCATTTTAATGCCTAGATGCCTAGGCATCTATTAGAGGTTAGAGTTTTTATTTCAAAATGCATTAAAATATCTTTTCCCCATCACATGAGAAATGCTTTTCAGGCAAAGCTAGTTTAAAGCAGCTGAACACAGGCATATCAGTCCTTGAGCAAGAAAGCATTTGTTTTTTTTTTTTTTTTTTTTTTTTTTTACGGGCAGGAAAATAGTATTTTTCCATGATTATCCAATATATTTTAAATACTTCAAAATATAATGTTGAACATGCATTAGGTATTTTACTATTAATAAAAATGACATAAAAACACAATGTTAATTAAAATTACATAAGCTTAATATTGTGCTTAATATTAATACTAAATATATTGCTTGTGATATCAAAAAGATTTGTTAGAGATATGGTAAACTTAAGGAAGTTATTACCTGTTTAAGGCATATCTGACAGTTCTGATCTACATTGGCACATTTTAAAAAATAAATTAAAATGTATATTTAGAAATTAAGTAAGCTTACAGCAACTAGAAATTTTTTTGAGTATATGCATCATTGAGACACTTAGATTTGCTTGTAGATTTCCTGTAATCTGTAAGCTAATGAAGCTTTTACATCAGGCCCCCTTACTCCACAGGGCCTTATGAGAGATCAGAGTTACCAAGGATTGTATTGTGATCTCACTTTACTCAATTGCCTTAAGACGCCTCAGGGAAAAGAAATAAAAACCTACATTTCTAAGCCTCCAGTATTTGTTGTAATTGTTCTATTCTCATTCTAAATAATTATTCACTTACATAGCTAATTTTTATTTGTAACTTTGTATTTTTTTCTTTAAAAAGGCATTTCAAATAATGTAAGCTTGACACTTTAAAAATTTTTATTTAATGTATTTTTTTTATTTAGTGTCCTCCTCCTTCCCACCCATGTTCACTTCTTTCCATTTTTTTTTAATTGTAACAATTCTGCAATGAAAAATCTGGTGCATACTTCATCTTGCCTTCTTGAGTGTATATCCAGAGGATAAATCCCTAGAAATGAAACTGCTACATTAAAGGGCATATGTATTTGACATTTTTGATAGGCAATGACGGAATGTTCTTAATATGTTATACTAACCTGGACTTTCCCCAGCAATATGATTGCCTGTTTTCCTCACAGTCAAAGTTTTAGATTTTTGCCAGTCTTATAGATAAAAATAGTATCTGCATATTGTTTCAGCTGTACTCTGGGGGAGGTTAATCATGTTTTTAATCAAGAAAGAGCAATTTGTGCTATTTTCTGGGGGTTTTTTTAAGCAGAATTTTACTGTATCTCAGTGTTTATAGAAGGAGATTATTGGTAGTTTGTCTCATGTATCTGTTTCTGTGTATTAGATATCATAGAAACATATTATTAAAATTATATACATATGTGTATATAAACATGTCTTTTTCTCCCTACTTCTCATCTAGATTAATTTATATTCCTCTATGGAATACCCCCAACCAAATCTTAATGGCGTTAGTTATGAGGATAAGGATCTTTTTTAATCTACCTACTTACCCAGTAAGAATGTTTCCCCTCTGACCAAAAAAAAAAATTGCTAACTGCGTGACATAATTTATAATTAGCTAAATATATTAACACTCTTCATGAATTAGTTTATGTGGACATCTCTAGGCTACATTTTATTTGTTTACTAAAGCATGCTGCCTACCAGGCTCCTCCATCCATGGGATTTTCCAGGCAAGAGTACTGGAGTGGGGTGCCATTGCCTTCTCCATACTAAAGCATGAGTATTGGAGAAACATGCAGTGGGGCTTCATGCAGCTGCCCCCACTCCTGTGTGCCAGACACCATGGCGAGCACCAAGGGAAGCAGCGTTAAGAAGGTGTTAGGACTGCGACCTGTAAATAACCTCCGTTATCTGGAGGAAATAACATCATTTGGTTTATTTATATTATTACTGGAGAGCAAAACCTTAATAACAAAATTAAATGGGACACAGACTCCTCTGTCCATGAAATTCTCCAGGCAAGAATACTGGAGTAGGTTGCCATTTCCTTCTCCAGGGGATCTTCCTGACCCAGGAATCAAACTCTAGTCTCCTGAATTGCAGGTAGATTCTTTACCATCTGAGCCACCAGGGAAGTCCCATAGTAAAGTACAAATGGGAATGTCTCATCAAGCCTTATGCAAAACTGAAATTCCATCTGAGTTCCAGTGCCTGGGTCTTTTAAATGTCCCTTCAATCCCAGCCATCCATTAACACTGTGGTGCCAATTGTTTATATTTTTGCTACTACAGACTGCCTGACTTTAAATGCACCTAAAATTTAATCACTGAGCAGAGTACTTATTGAGTTCTACAGTGTGCCAGGCACTGTGCTAAGCAATGGGAGATATAGTAATTAGAGAAGCAAATGATTAAGGTGGAGGGGGGCAGGCAATTATATTAATAAATTACATAATAGATTTGCGAAATGACACTTTGAAGAGAATGTCTCTCACATGTGATGCTATGAGAGTTTGTGATAGGGTGATTTTACCCAGGAGAGGTCAGTTGAGAAAATAAGAAGTCAAGAGAGCTCAAGGGTGAGTAGAACTAAAGTAGGCAGATACGGGCGAGGGGCTGTTTCCAGAGAGGGAAGAATATGTGCATTGGCCCTGTGACAGGAAACAACATGGTATGGAGCCAGGGCTGGGAAAAACTCAATGGGACTGGAGCCAGCAGAGCAAAGTGGTCCCAGATGTGTTTGGAGCTGGAGATGGTTGCATCCACCACTAGGCTCATCTCTTTATGTCTTGGCTTCTGCTGCTTCAGAATTCCTGCTGCCTTATGATTTCTAATGAGTGCCTTCTCCATCTTTTGGCTTCTTCCTACCCTCCTGCTAGAGTTATACCTGAATATCTCACATTGAAATCATTAAAAAAGATTATCTGATGGGGTCAGCCAGCCAGCATTCATAATAGCATGGCTATGATGGACAGGGTTCTCACTGCCACTATTTGTGGCTGTTCTAGTTAGATAACTACTTATTCTTTTTAATATTTGTTTATTTGGCTGTGCTTGGTCTTCCCAGGTGGTGCAAATGGTAAAAAACCCACCTGCCAATGCAGGAGATGTAAGAGACATGGATTCAGTCCCTGGGCTGGGAAGATCCCCTGGAGGAGGGCATGGCAACCCACTCCAGTATTCTGGCCTGGAGAATCCCATGGACAGAGGAGCCTGTCTGGCTACAGTCCATAGTGTCAAAAAGAGTCAGAGATGACTGAAACTACTTAGCATCCGTGCGCACTGGGTCTTAGTCGCCACACACAGGATCTTTGATCTTGGTTGCAGGATGCAGGTACTTTAGTTGCAGCGTGAAGTATCTAGTTCCCTGAGCAGAAATCAAACCCAGGCCCCCTGCATTGGAAGCTAAGAGTTTTAGCCACAGGACCATCAGGGAAGTCATGGTATCTACTTTAATATTAGGTGATAATCCTGGTTCAGTCCACCAAAGCCGGAGTGGTAGGGTCAGGTAATCAACATGGTGAAAAGGAACTTATTAGGAGGGGATACCTTTCATGCTGTGTCTGGTATATAATAAATTGGAAATCAAATCTGGACTATCTTAATATGATAGCTTTTAATTAATATAGGCCAAATAAATTAATAACTTTTCTGTGTATGAGTATTATTAAATATAGGTCAATAAAGGCATTCATAATTAAGCACTACTATTAAGTGAGTGCTCCGTGCTGAACCTTGTGCTACATGTGAAAAACGCAGAGATGCATTGAGAATTCCAACCATCAGCAGGTTCACAGGTTTGCAAGAGACACCAGCGAGTAAACCAACCATGATAATGATGGTTTGGTGAGTGTCAGAGTTGGGTAGAGGGCTCTCAGAGGGAACAGCAGGCTCTTAGAGCTTAAGTATCAATAGGAGTTCATCAGAAGAACAGACTAGGGAGGGATCTGCCAGGCAGAAGAAACACCGTGTGCAAATGTGCAGAAGCGTGACCAAAGATGGCACATTTGGGAGCGGAAAGCAATCAAGGGTTAGAATGTAAGAGCTCAGTGTAATGCCCCTTGTAGCTTAATGTGGGATTTTATACCACGATTAGTACAAGCAGTTACCACTTCTTAAATACCTGCTTAGGTACCATACACACATACACTTTTTTTTCCCCCATATGCACATATGCTTTTTAAACTCTGTTAGGATTTTCATGATGTGCTGGGATCCAGATTTCTTTTCCAGTGTTGGAAGCTCTCATGGTATGAACTGAAAAGTGCATGAGTATCTGTACAGTTTTGTTTTGTTTTGCATGCAGTTTTGTTTTGTTTTCAAGATAACATAAATAAACATCAGCTAGAGAAAAAAGAATGGTTTTACCTTTAAACTTTAAAAAAAAACACCTCTTTTCACTATGTATTTCTCACTAAATGAGAAATATATAATTAAACTTTTGTTTTAAATTTGTAAAATAAAAAGTGGAAAATAAAAAATGTTAAAATGTTTTCAAATATTTCTCTCTATACCCTGACTAGATCTTTAGTCAAAAGCAGTTTCTCCTTTATGTCTGCTCATTGCAGACGTAATTACATCTACAACAATAATTACTGCAGCTCTCCCATCTAATCTTGTATCATTTCTGACTATATCTAAAAACTTTAATAAGAAATATTTCCAAAAAGAGAAAAATAGTTTGTGTTGACAGTTTATAGTATCTACAAAATCATACCCTGTTAACAGTTTGATTCAAAGGAAACCCACTAACCCAGAAAACCAATAACCCAATAGGATTATTTGGAGTTATATAAGCATGAACACTTTAAAAATTGTCACTATGCAGAGTAACACTAGGAAAATTAATATGCTCAGTGTAGAAATGAAAGTGAGTACTAGAAACTAGAAAATAGTTTCCTTCTGATACTGTAGAGTTCTCCATCTCCTGGCCCTTCCCTTTGTAAAATTACAGCAGAGGGACAAATACAAGATTTCAGAGTTTGCCAAATTTGAGAAAATAAAACACAGCCAGATATATAATACTTACATATGGGGACATTCATGAGTAGGACAAAAATGAAGCAACTTTGCCAATATAATTTTTTTTTTAATTTTGAGAGTTTTACCCTAATTTTGAGAGTTACATGCCTTTGAAGATGGAGGCACAGAGGACTCCAACTGCAAATCAAAGTTTGTTTGTAAATTAAATTTTGCAATATTTTATTCAACAAAATTGACTGAGTTCCTTTCATGTACTGATTCTATAAGGAACACAACCTAGTCTCTACTCTTATGAACTCTGCAGTTGCAGGGATGTATGTTATAGAACAGATCATTTTAAAAGCACTTCCCATACTGTGAGGCAGATTATTGGAGTGGTACAAATCGTACCTTTTGGAGTTTGTTGCTTTCTACTAATGAGTATAAAATAATGTTTGCATAGTTTATTAGAATAGCATTGTCCTTCACTAGTCAAAACAGCCTCTAAACTGTAGTCACAGCAGTGATTTCTAAAGTTTGAATTTAATCATCTCATCTCTTTGTTTAACAAAGGGGGGCTCATCATTGCTCTCAGATCAGAAGTCCAAACTCTTTAACATGAGTTACTTGATCTAGGCCCCACATCCTGGTTCCCTACTCACCTTTCATCATTCTTAGGTTATTTTTCACTTCTCTCCTCTTGACAATATGTATTTCAGACTGCCTGAACCCATTCCCCAAGGCACTGTATTTACATGTTCCTTATGCTTGAGACCTCTCCACCATGACCCGCCTGTCTTGGGTGGTCCCACGGGCATGGCTTAGTTTCATTGAGTTAGACAAGGCTGTGGTCCTAGTGTGATTAGATATACTAGTTTTCCATGAGTATGGTTTCAGTGTGTCTGCCCTCTGATGCCCTCTTGCAACACCTACTGTCTTACTTGGGTTTCTCTTACCTTAGACATCAGGTATCTTCACGGCTGCTCCAGCAAAGCGCAACTGCTGCTCCTTACCTGGGACGAGGGGTATCTCCTCACCACCGCCCCTCTTGACTTTGAACGTGGAATAGCTCCTCTAGGCCCTCCTGTGCCCGCGCAGCCACTGCTCCTTGGACGTGGGGTTTCTCCTCCCGGTCGCCTCCCCTGACCTCCTACTGAGGTAGCTCCTCCTGGCTGTTCCTGCGCTGTCACAGCCTGGCACTCTCAGCCATTGCCCCTGACCTCAGTCGTGGCATAACTCCTCTAGGCCGCCACCCCTCAGGCATGGGGTCCTCTTGGCTTCTGTCCCTGACCTTGGACGTGGGATAGCTCCTCTTTGCCGTGCTCTGTGTGCTGGTCGCAGCCGCCCTCGCTAAGTTCAGTATTCACAGTAATCCAAGTCTATGCCCCAACCAGTAACGCTGAAGAAGCTGAACGGTTCTATGAAGACATACAGGACCTTTTAGAACTAACACCCAAAAAACGTGTCCTTTTCATTATAGGGAACTGGAATGCAAAAGTAGAAAGTCAAGAAACACCTGGAGTAACGGACAAATTTGGTCTTGAAATACAGAATGAAGCAGGGCAAAGACAAATAGAGTTTTGCCAAGAGAACACACTGGTCATAGCAAACACCCTTTTCCAAAAACAGAAGAGAAGACCCTACACATGGACATCACCAGATGGTCAACACCAAAATCAGATTGATTATATTCTTTGCAGCCAAAGATGGAGAAGCTCTATATAGTCTGCAGAAACAAGACTGGGAGCAGACTGTGGCTCAGATCAAGAACTACTTAGTTGCCAAATTCAGACTTAAACTGAAGAAAGTAGGGAAAATCACTAGACCATTTAGGGATGACCTAAATCAAATCCCTTATGATTATACAGTGGAAGTAAGAAATAGATTTAAGGGGCTAGATATGATAGACAGAGTGCCTGATGAACTATGGACAGAGGTTCATGACATTGTACAGGAGACAGGGATCAAGAGCATCCCCATGGAAAAGAAATGCAAAAAAAAAGCAAAATGGCTGTCAGGGGAGGCCTTACAAATAGCTGTGAAAAGAAGAGAAGTGAAAAGCANTCTTTGAACCGAGACTCTGCCTCTCATTCACTATCAGCTGGTGATGATCAATCAATAAACATTTGTTAAATAAGAGTCACTAACAAATCAATTGATAAATCATGAAAAGAGCAAGACCTGGCCTAATTAGAGAAGACACTATAGCTCTGTTGGTAAAGAATCCACCTGCAATGTGGGAGACCCCAGTTGGATTCCTGGGGCAGGAAGATCCCCTGGAGAAAGGGATAGGCTACCCACTCCAGTGTTCTTGGGTCTCCCTTGTGGCTGAGCTGGTAAAGAATCCCCTTGCAATGTGGAANGCCTAATTAGAGAAGACACTATAGCTCTGTTGGTAAAGAATCCACCTGCAATGTGGGAGACCCCAGTTGGATTCCTGGGGCAGGAAGATCCCCTGGAGAAAGGGATAGGCTACCCACTCCAGTGTTCTTGGGTCTCCCTTGTGGCTGAGCTGGTAAAGAATCCCCTTGCAATGTGGAAGACCTGGGTTCAATCCCTGGGTTGGGAAGATCCCCTGGAGAAGGGAAAGGCTACTCACTCCAGTATCCTGGCCTGGAGAATTCCATGGACAGTCCATGGGGTCACAAAGAGTCAGGCATTTCTGAGCAACTTTCACTTTCAGTTCCTAGAGTTATCACTGCTAACAATGGATGTGGTAGCTGAGGTCTCAAATAGTTGTGATTTTGGAAAACGTCTAGAATGTAAACTGCCACTAAGGAAACAATAGTTATGGCTGTTAGTTTTAAAGGTCATATACTGTGGTCCAAGTTTTTTGCTCTGTCACTGGCAGGGTCATTATTGAAGGTTAAAACCAGAGATGTGCTCAGTGCATGTATATTTGTATGTCTGTACACGTGCACATGAGAAAGTAGGCATTAGGGTAGAAGGCTAACATTTGTTAGGCACTTCCTGTGTACCGGGAACTGTACTAAGCATTTTTAAAAAGAATGCATTCAGAACTCATTCAACTACCCTGTGAGTTTAGGTATTGTCATTTCCTCCATCTTATGATATAGAAGCTAAAGAGTTAAAAATGAACTAACTTGTCTGAGGTCTCACAGCTTATAAGAGAGGTGGACCCTAGGAAGGCTTTAAATGTAGGAGAGGCAGGTACATAAAGTGATGACTTCGAGCAAAATGCTGAATAAAAAGCCCTCTAGCGATTTCTCTGCCTTCCAGTGGTCCAGCGGTTGGGACTACACTTCCTCTGTGGGGGGCACGGGTTCCATCCCTGGTTGGGGAACTAGGGTCCTACGTACTGCACTGCATAGCCAGATGAAATAAAACTAAAGGGAAAACTCTATAGATGAGCTGCCTAAATGTTTCTCAGTTATATGATATTTTGACCCTGTAATTTTAATTCATTTAGTGATAATGACTATGTTTATGAATATTTAACCTCAGAAGTATAACAATATAGTATATATTATAAATTTTTCATTGAAAATGTATTTCCTGGAAACTGTCTTTTTGCTAGCCTAATTTCTTGATCATTTTCATTGACTTCACAGTTAAACCATTTTCAGCTTTTTCCATTTTCAATTGTATATTACATGAATTATTTATTTTCATTGGAACTAATTATTTTCCATCTAAATTTTAATGAAAAGATTTGACTTAGTGATCATTTTTTGGTCCATATTAGATTTTACTGATTACAATGCCTACCCCTGACAGTTTTATTTTGATGACTTTATTCATTATTAATTGGATAAAAAGGTTTAGTGAGACTTTCCCATGAGAAATTTGAGGTTTTCTTTATTGTGTAGTGCGGGTCTGTTGTAATTGTCCTCTAACATTTCTTTAACCCACCCTGTAAAAGACTTTTATACCACATTACACATGTATAAAACAATTACATATTACACATGTTAACATTTAATACTTTTCATAAGTTTAACCTTTTTTAAAGATGTGATATCCAGAATGTTCTACATATTGATATTTCAAAATAAAATTCTTAAAAAAATCACTTTTCAGATATGCCCAATAGAATCAAATATACCCAAAGGGATAATGATCTGGCTGTCATCAACATCCATTTAAAATGTACAAATATTTTTTCAAGTGGACATTTTATGTAATTCCTCTTTCTTACTCAACAAATATTTCTATTTGATCCCTCCTCCAAACTTAGCTATTCTAAAACTATTTAGTGCTTGAAAGTCATATATTGATCATTATATTCTAATAATCTACAGAAAGCATCTACACTAATGAATTAAAGTTTTAATATTTTAAATTCCTAAGACCATAAAATTTTAAGTGTTTAACATTTTTATTCTGAAACAAATTGTTTTTATAAATATTATCAGCTTATAGCCACACAGCATAAATATATTGCGAGCTTTGAAAAATAATTAGAAAACATATAAAGTTAAAATGCTATGGGAAATTCATCTCAGTGAGATGGTTAGTATACCTACATAGAAATATTATTTATTGCTAAAACAATACAGGGATCAATATTAAATCTATCCCTAACTTTTTAAAAATTAATATAGTTGATTTATAATATTATGGTAGTTTCAGATATACAGCAAAGTGATTCAGATGTATATTGTTTTTCAGACCCTTTTCCATTATAGGTTATTATAAGATATTGAGTATAGTTCCCTGTGCTATATAGTAGGTCCTTGTTGGTTATCTATTTTATATATAGCAGTGTACAGTGTTCATCCTAAACTCCTAATTTATCCCTTCCCACCCTTTCCCCTTTGGTAATCATGTTTTTTTTCTATGTCTGAGTCTATTTCTCTTTGAAAATGAGTTCATTTTTATCATTTTTTTTATTAGATTCCACATACTATGTCATCTGTTTTTCTCTGGTCTACTTCACTTAGTATGATAATGTCTTGTTGGTATAAATGGCATGATTTCATTCTTTTTTGTGGCTGAGTAATATTTCATTGTGTATTTATGCCACATCTTCTCTATCCAGTTATCTGTTGATGTACATTTAGGTTGGTTCCATGTCTTGGCTATTATAAATGGTGCTGTAGAAATACTGGGATGCATGTGTCTTTTTGAGTTATAGTTTTCTCCAGATATATGCCCAGGAGTACAATCAGTAGATCATATGGTAACTGTTTGTAGCTTTTATGTGACCATACTGCTTTCCATAATGGCTATAGCAATTTATATTACCACCAACAGTGGAGGAAGATTCCTTTTTCTCTGTACCCTCTGCACCATGTATTATTTATAGACTTTTCAGTGGTAGGCGTTCTGACCAGTGTGAATGATAACTCTTATAGTTTTTAACTTTCTTTTTTGTAGTACTCTTGAAAAATCCTATTCACAATTTTAAACTATAAGTAAATAGAAGGATATTGACATTTTATTCCAGCAACATTTATATAGGTTTTTGTGCCACTTCTAAGTTGTATGCTAAAAATCACCTAGTGGATCTTTCATCAAAAATTATCTTTAATTATCTTCCAACTATCAACCCAATTAGATCCAACTTCAGCTCTTTGAAAGTAGAGAATTAGGAAACCATTTAACTTAAAGATTTTTCAAATCCAGTCATTGAGGGCATACACTTTCTAATGAATTGTCCCTTATTTGAGGCTCCTACCCCCTCAACAGATTTTGTACCCCAAATGATACATCACAGAGAGCCCCCCTCCCATTTTGTAATTGGAGAATGGCAATGGGAAAAGAGAGACAGGAAAAACAACGTGTATTTCTCTCACATATTCATCCTCAGGCAGATAGATTTTAAGAAGGTAAGGATCTAAAACTTACTTTTAACTTGTGCATATGTACGTAACTGACCTCTTGGAAAATCATTCGTTGCCCAATTAGAAGAATAGTCCATTGTGTTGCTATTTCCTTTTTTCCATACACTTCTATTTAGTTACTTCTTACATCTTACTCTCTCTATGCCTTTGGTGAAGAACTGGTATCACCACAAAATGCAGTGAGAACTGGAAGAAGGCAGTTCCAAACATTTGGCCATTTTTTCTGCTTCCTACTTCCTCATCTCATGTTCCACGACCTCGACTGCCAGTCAGAAATGATCTTCCACAACATTGTCAATTTAGAACCCGAGCTTCTTCTGCTCTGTGGTTCTGGTTTTTTTCTGGGCCTTAGAATCCTCTTTATTCATCTGGCAAAAGGGAAAAGACTGTGCATGAATGCAAACCTAAAACCACTCTTGTACTCTTCCACCCTGAATATATTTGCTACATCCAGAATCATTGGTAATTTGTACAGAATTATAAAAGTAATGGGGGTTACAGTTTCCCATTGCACTAACAGGCCTTTAATTAAACTGTTCAAGCTGCAAGTGTCTGTTGGATATGATGACCTGATGAACACTGAATAGGGCATGTCTAGCCAGCCCTTTGCATCATTCTCATCAATTCTTAACAGAAAATACAGCTTGAAGCAAAATTTAGTCTTTTCATATCCAAATACTTGTTCTGATATATGCAGTCAGATGATTTGAGATCACCAAAGCTATCACGAAACAAGTACTTTTTAAGTCACACAATATTAACTGTCTTTAACAGAAAAAAAGATGAAACTGATTTGACAGCCATACCCATGTTTCTGACAAATATGCATGTCTGATACACATGAGTGCACAGCAACCCTATTTTTCTTCAATGCAGTCATCAAATAATATGTGTTAAGCACACATTTGGGTGAAGTGGTTTACAAGGGGTCTCTACTACATTTGTTTTAGATTGCGTCCTGTGTGCTTCAGTTCGTGAGTGGGGCAGACCTCAGGGTATAAAGCCAGTGTGATCTCTCTCTCCCTTCACTGTTTTTAGATATTAAGCCCTTAGTTCAAAGCAAGTCAGTGGTCACTTAAGAAAATCACAAAAGTTTCATAAAATTTGTGATCAAGATGCTTTAATTTTCCTGTTGAGGACCTATGTGTGTGGTGCTAAGTCGTGTCTGACTCTTTGCGACCCCTAGGTCTCACCCACCAGGCTCCTCTGTCCATATGATGTAATAAAAATTATTCATTCAACTTTTCAGAAAATGAAACTGAGTAGACTAGTTCAGCATTTGCTGATTGGTTTCATAGTATGTTAAGAAATTTGGACAGCCTGGGAAGCACAAATCAGATAATATGGAAAGGTTGACTTAAGAAAGAAAGCAAAACTACAAACCTCAAGTCTAGGTGAAAGTACTTCTATGGTTTAGAAAAATATCCTGGACTAAATGAAAAAGTAACTTAAAGCATTATTATAGAAGAGCCTGAAATTTACAGAACACTATGTAACTAGTGGAGATATAAATAAAATACAGGCAATTTTACAGCATCAAGTCATACTTCAGACCTAGGCTTGATGCCCAGAATTTTATAGAAACATACTATAAACTCAGTATTTAATCAACTATAAATGATATTCTTTTCCCCATTTAAAGCATATACAAATTGATTAAACACATCACATGCCCAAAGTAGCATCCTTACGAGTCTCTCTGCCTCCAGTGTCACAGCATTCTACTTTGGCCTCCATGAGCCCCCTGAGTGTGTGTTAGTAAACACTCTAGTTACCCTCATGCTCTGTTTCAGGGCTTTCTCTCTGCATCTGAGCAGAGGAGAGGAAACGGGACTGGGGTATAGTCCCAGGTGATCATGGCGATCAGTGAAGTTATTTGAATGCTAGTGGTTTATCTCAACAGTTTGTCATTTCTTTAAATATTTTATTTTCCATCCTATCTGCAGTAATTTCACTACCAAAAAAAATGTCTAATTACTTAAATGAAACCGATGTTTAAAAGGGGTGTCAAATGATATTCTGTGACACACGTCAGTATATATTTTCTTAAATGAGAGGCACTAAGTCTATCAACTAAAATGCCTTAGCCTAAAAGACCTTCCATAGCCCCTCTAGAATGAAGGAATCCTTTTTTATGGAGACAGACGTTTCAGGATATGGTATAACCCAGTCTACCCTAGTGACTGAATGATAAAGAATCTGCCTGCCAGTGCAGGAGATGCAGATTCCATCTCTGGGTCAGGAAGATCCTCTGGAGGAGGAAATGGCAATCCTCTCCAGTATTCTTGTCTGGGAAATCCCATGGACCGAGGAGCCCAGTGGGCTACAAGTCTACAGGATTACAAAAAGTCAGACATGACCTAATGACTGAGCACAGCACAGCATATAACCCAATCTAGAGTTCCTTGTGAGTGCAAATTAACCTACTAGAAAATATAAAAGTTATTCTATTTAGATCACTTCGTTTAGATCTTGATTAAATCTCAAGTCAGGAGAGACTTCTGGCAGGCTCCAGCATTAGGATAATAAACATGAAAAGTCTGAAGGTGAAACTGGAAAGCTCTTTCCAATTCACCAAAGGAGTCAATGATACACATACTTTGTAAAATCTCTTTGTAACCCTCCCCATATGTATTATCTGTCTGTTTCTCTTGGTGATTTAGTCAGTAAACAAATGTATATGGAGCACATATGTGCGAGGCATTGCTTTAGGCTGTGTATTGAGCAGTAAATAAGATGACTGAGGACCTTGTTGTCATGGAACTTTTCACATCATAGGGAGGGGACTGAGAAAAAGCAAACAAGTAAATAAGTTCCATGCACAGAACTGATACAAAATGATGTCATAGCAGAGATACTGGAGGTTAGTACATGATAACTCTTAAGCTGCATACCAGGAAAGGCAGTTCACAGGAAAGGATTCTTAAAAGAGAAGTTTTAATTAAATTAGAGTTTCGTTCCATAATCAATCTGAAAGGAAATGCGAAAGTAGGAGGTGGCATGCTTAAAAAAAAAAAGAAAAAGGACTGTTGGCTCTCTTGAGTTTTCTGGCAGGAAATTATGAATGCCTCAAAGGACTGTCTTTTATCAGCCCCTTTTAAGGATTTCAAAAGCTTAACTATAACGTCAGTGACTGTAAAGGAAATTTTTCTTTTCCTTGGCTTCTCTGAATGGGAGCTCTACTGCTTATTCAGATGATGCTGTCCTTGTTCAAAACAGCTTGGAACTTTGGATCTCTCTTCTGGAATTTGCCTCCTGAGCTGTTTATGTTTGTTGATGTTAATTTAATTGCTCAGTCATATCTGCCTCTTTGTGACCCCATGGACTGTAGCCTGCCAATCTCCTCTGTCCACGGAATTTTCCAGGGAAGAATACTAGAGTGGGTGCCATTTCCTTCTCCAGGGGATCTTCCCAACCCAGGGATCGCACCCACGACTGCTACATTGGTAGGCACATTCTTTTCCACTGAGCCTCCATGGAAGCCTAAGCTATTTATTCAGTTCAGTTCAGTCGCTCAGTCGTGTCTGACGCTTTGCTACTCCATGAATTGCAGCACACCAGGCCTCCCTATCCATCACCAACTCCCAGAGTTCACTCAGATTCGTGTCCATGGAGTTGGTGCTGCCATCCAGCCATCTCATCCTCTGCCATCCCCTTCTCCTCCTGCCCCCGAACAGCATGAAAGCTGTTTATTACTTGCTAGCAAAATAATTTAATTTTATTCTGTCTCCTTTTACTCTTTACCTCCAGGCTTTACTGAGTGCCTCTGATTATCTCAGTTTCCTTTTTCTTGCTCCCAAGTGTCCCTGAGGGCCCCTAAGGACTGCTGTGGTCCCAGCCTGGAGGAAAACTGAGTTCCTATATCAGTTTGTAACCCATCAAGAGAAAGAAGCCACATAGCAATTTGAAAAGGGAAAGTGTTACAATTTATAACACTATAACATAGAAATAATTATAATATGAATTCTAGTAGAATTTTGGAGAAACAAGTTAGTAAGAAATAGAAAGAACTCTAAGGAACACAGGAACAGAATACATGAGGACCAGCCCACTGTATTTTGAGCTGACATTGAACCCAAGCAGGGGCCCCTGACTTAGGGAGGGCATGGATTATAGCGCCCTTCATGGTACAAAGTCACTCTGGTGCCCTGCTGGGGGAGCTTGGTGCTCTGTCTTTTGGAACTTTCCAGAAAATCACCCTCTAGGAATTGGTGAAGCTCCTTATAGGAGGGTTCTCATCAAAGCACGTTGCTATAAAAGTGCCTGGGGCACTGAAGTACTGGAGAAAACTTCTCGTCACCGGGTGCTGTTGACCATCACACACTGCAGGAGCCGGGCCCTGGAGAAGCCCACGCTCTACAGAGACCTGATAGGTGAGCATATAAAATGGGGAAGAAAAACCCCTTGCCTCAGCATCGTCTCTTCAGAGTCCTTTCCTGATGGACCTCAACATACTCCAGGCTACCAAAGGAAAAATTAAGGGCACAGATTCATTTTCACATGATAAACAATTAAGGGTGACTCCAGAGCCAAGACCCGATCATTGAATAACTGGCACAGTTGGTAAGACAGTTTTATATGAAGCACTTAGAGTCAAACCAACTTCTATGTGTGTGAGCCACCTACCTGCTAAAGGTATTCAATAAAATTAAATGATAATATGACTAATGGAAAAGAATACTTGGTCAAATATCCATTAAATCAGGGTTCTCAAAGAGAAAAATTAAAATATTAATATGTGTATGTACATCAGTTCAGTTCAGTTCAGTCGCTCAGTCGTGTCTGACTCCTTGCGACCCCATGAATCGCAGCACGCCAGGCCTCCCTGTCCATCACCAACTCCCAGAGTTCACTCAGACTCATGCCTATCGAGTCAGTGATGCCATCCAGCCATCTCATCCTCTGTCGTCCCCTTCTCCTCCTGCCCCCAATCCCTCCTAGCATCAGAGTCTTTTCCAATGAGTCAACTCTTCGCATGAGGTGGCCAAAGTACTGGAGTTTCAGCTATAGCATCATTCCTTCCAAAGAAATCCCAGGGCCGGTCTCCTCCAGAATGGACTGGTTGGATCTCCTTGCAGTCCAAGGGACTCTCAAGAGTCTTCTCTAGTACCACAGTTCAGAAACATCAGTTGGCAGCAAAAGAGACACAGATGTATAGAACAGACTTTTAGACTCTGTGGGAGAGGGAGAGGGTGGGATGATTTGGGAGAACAGCATTGAAACATGTATGCTATTAGGTAAGAAACGAATCGCCAGTCTATGTTCAATACAGGATACAGGATGCTTGGGGCTGCTGCATGGGGATGATCCAGAGAGATGATATGGAGTGGGAGGTGGGAGGGGGATTCAGGATTGGGAACTCATGTACACCTGTGGCTGATTCATGTCAATGTATGGCAAAACCAATACAGTATTGTAAAGNTGTATGCTATTAGGTAAGAAACGAATCGCCAGTCTATGTTCAATACAGGATACAGGATGCTTGGGGCTGCTGCATGGGGATGATCCAGAGAGATGATATGGAGTGGGAGGTGGGAGGGGGATTCAGGATTGGGAACTCATGTACACCTGTGGCTGATTCATGTCAATGTATGGCAAAACCAATACAGTATTGTAAAGCATAATAAAGTAAAAATAAAAATTAAAAAAAAGTCAATAAGTAAATAAAGTTCCACATTTTACATTTTCATCAATAAATAAATAAATAAAAGAGTACCTAAAAAAGGTAAAAAAAAAAAAATTAAAAAAAAAGACAAAAGTGAAAATCAACTATAGCACTATGGGGGGAAAAAAAGCATCAATTCTTCAGCACTCAGCTTTCTTCATAGTCCAACTGTCAAATCCATACATGACCACTCGAAAAACCATAGCCTTGACTAGATGGACTTTTGTTGGCAAAGTAATGTCTCTGCTTTTGAATATGCTATCTAGGTTGGTCATAACTTTCCTTCCAAAGAGTAAGCATCTTTTAATTTCATGGCTGCAGTCACCATCTGCTGTGACTTTGGACCGCAGAAAAATAAAGTCNGGGGTTCTCAAGGCAAGAATACTGAAGTGGTTTGCCACTCCCTTCTCCAGTGGACCACATTCTGTCAGATCTCTCCACCATGACCCGTTCATCTTGGTGTATTAGTGTATGTATATACACACACTGATATATGTAATATAGATATATCTAATATGTAGACATAAAATCACCCATCCTCCTGGCTTACCACTTTTAGTATAAAGGTACCATCATAGCTTTCATGGAAAGATCTCTTCTTGTTTCTGAGATTATACTCATTTTGTTGTTATTCAGTCACTAAGTTGTATCTGACTCTTTGTGACCCAATGGACTGCAGCATGCCAGACTTCCCTGTCCTCTGTCTGTGTTATGCAGATTTGACTGCAGAACAATCAAATGTGAATTTATCTGTATCATGAAACAAGAAGTCCACATATGGATAATTGCCGAGAATGTTTCAGCAACTTAGTATTAGGGTCAAACTCGCTGGGATTCCCTTGGCCTTCCTCTAGTGGCTACACAATTGCTTCTACAGTTTCTGCCATTACGTCTCCATTCAAGTAAGGAGGAGATAGAAGTGTGCCAGCTACATATGACTCCTTTTATCAGCTTTTCTGGAATATCCCCAAATGACTGTTTTCATTCTCATTAGCCTGTTCTGGGTCACATATCCTTCCTTATAGGTGCAAGGGAATTTGAAGAAAGCAATGAATGACTTTATCATCACTATCTTAGATCAAAGTCAAACAAATTCTGTCCTCGAGAACAAATTCAGGCCATTGTTACAAATAAAGTTTTATTTGAACAGAGTCATGCCCATCTACTTACACATTATCTGGGACTGCTCGTGCCACAATGGCAAAGTTGAATAGTTGTGAGAAGGACAGGTGGCCTGCAAGTCCTAAAAATTTTTACTATTTCACCTTTTATCAGGAATGTTCATTGACCTCAGGCTTAGACCAGTCGTGAACCCTTGCTTGGGGTTGACTACTTTGAGGGCTAAATGGTCTTCCATTAAGCAAGGAAGAAGGAGGAAAAATGACATTGGAAAAGCACCAACCGTACATATCCAGCCACCTGATCTAACCAATCATATATAAGACCACCAAGGCATAACACATTTTCTGTTTTGTCACAGGGTTACCTTAAACTTACATTTTTGTTCCTTTGTTCCTTCATTTCTACATGAGCCAGGTACAAAAATTTAGAAAGGTAGAAATTTTGTAAATATACAGAATCAAATGATTGACAGTATTGTGATACATCATAAATTCAGGAAGATAACCCCTAATTTACTGACTTTTATATAGCACTAAGGTATTATCAGACTAAGTCTGAGACACATATTCCACTGACTGACACTTCCCTTAAAATGTTTATTTTAGGTCCTTGCATACACTGAGGGACTTCATGGAAAATGGATGTTCAGCGAGATACGAGCTGTATTTTCAAGACGTTATCTTCTACAAAATACTGCTTTGGAAGTGTTCATGGCAAACCGAAGTAAGTCTCCTTAAATATTTTGAAAAAAAATGTGCTGCTCATATTTGAATGTTAATGATTGACATGATGTGATACTGACTTGACTTTTTGCATTGTATTTCTTTCTTTGATATGCTGCTGCTAATGCAAAAATAAAAATTAAAAAAGAATGTATTTGTTGGAAAATGTTAATCCTAGAATAAACTTATAAGGAAATCTAAATTCTATGAAGATTCATTACCTTTAGAAATAAATCATGAAAGGCACTTGAAAAATGATTTCTGAAGTTGATGGTTAGCTCTCCTGTGGTTTTCTAAATCATGTTTTTTCTTCTTGCCACAGCTTCAGTTATGTTTAATTTCCCTGATCAAGCAACAGTAAAAAAAGTCGTCTATAGCTTGCCTCGGGTTGGAGTAGGGACCAGCTATGGTTTGCCACAAGCCAGGTAATTATATCATATTACACATTATCTATGGTTTGCTAACATATTTCCATCTAAATACAACAAAAATCTGAATAGAGTTATGCCATTGTAATTATTTTGAAAACCTAGGAACTGTCTTCCTCTGCAGGTCATTTGTAGGGAAAGAGGTTATGAAAACAGCTATTTTAAGAATGACAGAATGTGGCATAATTTTATTTAACATAATTTTATTTGAATGACAAAGTAAGAAAGTTGATTGCATCTTATAGTAAGCATGTTAAGACAATTTTGCTGAAGATCTTATGAAAAACAAACCAAAAGCCTCATGATGTTTGTGGTTAATTGTTGTGTAAAATATATAGTTTTTTATAAATGTTGTATAAAAAGACTTCTTTATTACAGTAATAAAACTCTTAGGGTTTATTGAGATTAATAGTCGTTCATTATGGTGTGGTTATAATCATTTCCTGAATCTTTCATCTTTGTATTTTAAATGTATTATTTTGAAATCTTATTTAGTCAAAGATACTACTCTGTGTAGAAAACATGATCAGTAATTATGTGTGTCACTAATATCAATTAGTTGGTTTTGGCTGCAAGTAACTGAATGACTAAAAGTGGTTTAACCAATAGGGTTTTGGTGGTGGGGGGTTTGTTTTATGAAAGAGGTGGAATTAAAAAGAAGTTGCCAGGGGATCCCCTGGTGGCTCAGTGGTAAAGAATCCACCTGCCAGTGTAGAAGATACAAATTCGATCCCTGATACAGGAAGACTCCACGTGCCATGGCGCAGCTAAGCTTGTGTACGACAACTACTGAGCCTGTGCTCTAAAGCCTGTGAGCTGTAACTACTGAGCCTGTGTGCTGCCACTACTGAGGTCTGCGTGCCTAGAGCCTGTGCTCTGCAACAAGAGAAGGCAACACAGTGAGAAGCCCACAAACCACATCTGGAGAATAGTCCCCACACACAACTAGAGAAAAGCGACAGGGAAGACCCGGTATAGCCCGAAATAAATATATGTATCAATAAAAATTTAAAACATTAAAAAAAGGAGTTGCTAGTATTGGCTCAGAGGTTCAGTAGTGTCAGTAATGTCAGAACATGAAGTTGGCTTCATGTTCACAGAATAACCACTACTTCTCCGAATACCACATCTTCATACAACTGTATTCAAGTACGAGAAGGACACAAAGGACTTCTTGAAATTCTATGTTTTAGAATGGACTGTATTTAGATGTCCCTTTGACCAGAATGGAGTCACCTTCCTGCCCCTAAAACAATCACTGAGCACTGAATGTGAAGCCAAATCATCCCCTACAAGTCAAGGAAAAATATACCTCTGAACTCCCTGCCACTTCCTATCTGAAAAAAATACACTTTCTGTTGCTAAGGAAGAAAGAGAATAATCGGCTTTGGGCAGGCAAGCAACAGTGTCTTCCGTGTAGATCATTAAGTGCCTGGGAGTTATTCCAGAGCACTGCATGCATGGAAAGGAAAACCAATCTTTGTCTATCTTCCCCTTAAATAGGCTACAGACATTTAAAAGACAGGAACTGTGTCTTATTTATCTTTTAATCTACAATACCTAGCACACTGCCTAATTGCAAAGGTGCTTTTAAGTGCTACTCAACTAGAGTTACCCTACATTACAAAGTCTCTATTCTCATATTAAGCTTGTAGCGTAAAACCAATTCACAGACATGTATGCACATGCTCAGGATATTTGCTGTTTTGAACAACAAAACTCACTTAAGACATTAGTAGACAATGAAGTACTTATATAAAATACAGGTCAAAAGAAAAATGCATTTAATCTAGCAAAAAAAATGAAATTAGTTTTGCAAGGCTTATTCTTACTGAGTCTAAGCTGACTCTTAGTAATCATTACTTCCTTTCACAAGTACCTACAAATTGTTTAATCATCAAGTCAAAGGTTTTTCCAGGAATTGACATTAAGAACTCACAAATAGGCCTAACCCTTTCCTTTTAAAGAATAATCATCTGCCTCCTGGCGTATTTCTCAATGACCATGATTCTTCAAAGATTACCAATAGAGTCTTCTGATTTCTTTTGGTATTCTTCTACTTGTCAGGACCTGAAATCATTTAAAACAACCAGAAACTCTTTTACTATATTCCTTATTTCTTATGAGTGTAATTTTCCTTTCAACCACATTTAGTTTCAGATTTTTGGAATGCTATTTTTCTTGATGGAAAAACTGGAAACAAAACATATGTTTAGTAACTTTGGAAATTCTATCTTAAGACACTTTTTTGTTGCCCCCTTTATGTTCCCCCCAAAGACTCAACTATTAAGTTTTGCAATAAAATACTCATGAGTTCAGTTTTGTTTATTTCCTGTGATATTTAGCCTTGGAGGTAGCAGATGGAGCTTGGCAGAACATTGAATCTAGGCTCAGACCTGCCACTTACTGGCTGGGTAACAAGGATAGGGTCTGATCTGATTGTAGGAACTGAGTACATATATGTTGAAAGAATGAATAACATTAAATAAGAAGACTGAAGTTCTCATCTGCTATAAAATGGGCACAGTATTTTGTGAAAGACATTTTAACAATTGTCCTGAGACCATAAAATGAATGCACTTAGTGGACTGTGAACACACATATACACTATACACATGCATGTGGGCATGCACACATAGATATAGATGGTAGGTAGGTGAGGAGGTAGGTAGCTGGGTGAGTAGGTAATTAGATATACACACAGACACCTAAAAAGAGTGTATGATATGTAAGATCCTATTACATTTAGAAAATTGTCAAAGGGAAGGGATGATGTCTGACTTCTACAAATAGAAGTCTTCCAGCTGAGAGTATCTTGGTAAAATCACCAAGGGATTCATTCTTTACTTTGTTTCTTTGACATCAGGTTTTGTCAGTTTAAAGCAGAGTTTATCAAACGTTTCAAGGGCTTCCCTAGTGGCTCAGACGGTAAAGCCACTGACCACAACAAAGGACACCCAGGTTCAGTCCCTGGGTCAGGAAGCCCCTGGAGAAGGAAGTGGCAACCCACTCCAGTACTCTTGCCTAGAAAACTCCATGGACTGAGGAGCCTGGTAGGCTACAGTCCATGGGATCACAAAAGAGTTGGACACGACTGAGCAACTTCACTTTCACTTATCAAACACTATGGAATATACCCTAAACTAAGCCCAAAGGAGACTTCTTTAGAAGCAAACAAACAAAAGTGATCAAACTCAAACGCAGGTATACTGTCAGAAAATCGACTTCATGTATTGCTTAGGCCACTTCTTGGGCAAGCCCACCAAAGAGATCACATTGCAAAGACTTAGAACAAAAGGAATTATTTCCATAAAGCTAACAGAAAAGACCATGATTCTGGGAAAGATTGAAGGCAAGAGGAGAAAGGGACGATAGAGGATGAGAGGNACTTCATGTATTGCTTAGGCCACTTCTTGGGCAAGCCCACCAAAGAGATCACATTGCAAAGACTTAGAACAAAAGGAATTATTTCCATAAAGCTAACAGAAAAGACCATGATTCTGGGAAAGATTGAAGGCAAGAGGAGAAAGGGACGATAGAGGATGAGAGGGTTGGATGGCATCACTGACTCAATGGACATGAGTTTGAGCAAGCTGCAGGAGTTGGTGATGGACAGGGAGGCCTGGCATGCTGCAGTCCATGGGGTCACAAAGAATTGGATATGACTGAACTGAACTGAGCAGAGCCTAATGAACACCCTTTTAGTTTACATGCATGTCTCAATTGCTGAGCACTTTCCAAGTCCCAGGGACTATACTTGTGTTCAAGTTTATAAGGATTAGTTTTTAGCTTATAAACAGCAGACATTTATTTCTGGCAGTTCTGAAGGATAGAAAGTCCAGGATCACTAGCAGATTTGGTGTCTGCTGATGGCCCATCTCCAGGTTCATAGATGGTCATCCTGTGCATGTGTCCTCACGTGGCAGAGGGGCACTCAGCCCTTAATTCTTAAAACCATGTGGATTCTTAATGGATCTCTTTTGTTAACTTTTTTCTTTCTTTCTTTCTTTCTTTTTTTTTTTTTTGCCATACCTGTGGCATGAGGGATATTAAGTTCCTCCACCAGTGACCAAATGGTTGCTCCTTGAAGCAGCAGCATGGAGCATTAACCACCAGATGGACAAGGAAGTTCCTCAGTGGAGTTCTTATCCTGTGTTATAGATAGGAAGTTTTTGGTTTAGATAAGTTACTTATCTTCCCCAAGATCATAGCCACTCTCTTAATTTCTATTTGGTGTCATCTATCAAAGTAGTCCACATTGGTCAAAAGAGCAATACCCTTACCCCATGCATACTGATAGAAAAATACTGACACAGAATTTGTCCGTTTTCTAGACTCCATACTGATTGTCATTGTTTGGTTAATGTATTGCTAGTTTCTATTTAGCCGGTCATTATAATCAATTAATTTTGAATATAGTTAGATTCTTTACTTATTAAGAATATACCTCGTCACATATATAGAGTTAATGGTCACCATTTGTTATACTACTTAGTATTTTTTTCCAGAAGGCAATTTTTTTCTTCTTCTTATTCCCCAGTTGTAAAAGCGTTTTTGTGTAGCCCAAATATGTACCAACTATACTCATTCAAATGTCTAAATTTTTATAAGATATTTTTAATAGCCCTATTGATTTACTATTTATCATTTCGCTTTTTCTTATGCTAGAATTTATTTATTTATTTTTTGAATTTCATCTCTCTTTAGCCATTGTTTTTTTGAGGGATAGAAATCCAATAACTCAAGTCATTTGGTTTATACTTTATTTAGACCCTACTCTAGTTCAAGTATTGTTAAATGCTAAGGACATAACAGTATGTATAACATAGTTCCTGCTCTCAGCGAGTTTATAGTAGAAAAGAGAGAGCAGTAAACAAGAAAAACCAGTCCTTTCCATGAACTTGCTAATAATAATCTGATTTTCTAAATTCATTTCAAAAGCCTGTATTTTTCTTCACAACTGCATACTCTAAGAATGACATGATAACCTTCTCCCATGAGTCCCACTATTTATCCTTATCACAATTTGTTTGGTCTTGGTTTTTTAGTGTTTTTGGTGCTCAGGATTATTTCCATATCAGCAGTTTTCTTAAATTTTCTAGGTTTAAAATGTCAACAAATAAATTTACAACTTTATTCTGCTGCTGCTAAGTCACTTCAGTCATGTCCGACTCTGTGTGACCCCATAGATGGCAGCCCACCAGGCTCCTCCGTCCCTGGGATTCTCCAGGCAAGAACACTGGAGTGGGTTGCCATTTCCTTCCCCAGTACATGAAAGTGAAAAGTGAAAAGGAAGTCACTCAATCGTGTCCAACTCTTCACGACCCCATGGACTGCAGCCCACCAGGCTCCTCTATCCATGGGAATTTCCAGGCAAGAGTACTGGAGTGGGGTGCCATTGCCTTCTCTGCAACTTTATTCTGTACTTTGCTTTTAGCAGACTAAGCATACTGCTGGTAAGAATTTTAGTCAGATTAGCAAGAATACAATTATAATAGTAATACAGTGAAAGTTGGACTAAGCAAATAATAATAATAGTGGCAAATAAAAATTGGGTCAATATAGTTTATTAATTGATAATTCAGAAAATATTTTAGCATGTTGCTATGACAAATCCAGAATCAAGGCTAAAATTTATAACATAAATAATTGTGTAAGTATTAATAAGTGAGAGTATCTGGCCTGGAAAATTTTTGAATAGTGGTGCTAGAATGGCTTAAAATCTGGAAGCCCTTTTAGAAGCCCTGTGAAAATCATATTGCCAGTTAATTGAAAAGTGTACTAAGATATAGTATTTAAGTATAAAATATATATTCCCCTGACCACTGCAATTAGGATTATGTAGTTCTTATGAAATCCTTAGGATCTATTATCTCAAGTATATATAACTAGGAAAGCTCCAAAAATGTTAATATGTGACCAGGCTGCTACAAAATATTAAGTTAACATTTTAAGCATTGAGTTAGACATAATTATTTTTTAAATTCTTAATTCAAATTTTAATTTGACACACCGAGTTTATTCCCATTCTTCCTTCCTCCCTCCTTCCTTTTCTTCAACCCCTATGTCTTGGATTTCTCTGGTGGCTCAGTGGTAAGAAATCCGCCTGCCAATGCAGGAGACACAGGTTCAGTCCCTGGTTTGGGAAGATCCCCTGGAGAAGGAAATGGCAACATACTCCAGTATTCTTGCCTGGGAAATCCCATGAACAGAACTTGGCTGACTACAGTCCATGGGGTCACAAAAAGTTGGACATGACTTAGCAACTAAAGAGCAAAATATATCTTAGCTCTTGCCATGGTTATTAAGATCTCATGTGAATGTAAACATGATAATAAAACATGGGAGATAAAAATAGTCTTAGGTCCGCAGCTCCCACCATGGAGCCCTAAGATATCGCAGTGAACTCTCAGGCCTACTGCTCAGGGCCTTTTACGTTTTTTAGGGAAATAGAGCAGCATCTGTCAAACGCTGCACAAACTCAGCTCAACTTAGTTCTAATCTTCAACATTTGATGGCACTGCATTCTTGTAGTCTTTCTGATGACATCTTAGCTTTGTGAAACTAATTTTCAGGGGTTGCTTTGGTTTAAAAAAAGAACAGGCACTCCATGAAAATTCATTTGGGACAGGAAATGAAAATGGTAGTGTCAGGTATGATTCCCAGGTTTAAGAAGCTGTACAGTGCCCAACGGGTGTGCACTGCACCCCTTTAGTAAGTAATTGAGTTATTTAAGAAGGAAATAAAATACTATTTTTCTTTCAGTTTTTGATTGTTGTAGCTACTGAGTTGTTATGGCTCAAGTGTTAAGTTATTTAGACCTAACCCACTCCAATGTTCTTGCCTGGAGAATCCCAGGGAGCCTGATGGGCTGCTGTCTATGGGATTGCACAGAGTCGGACACAACTGAAGCAACTTAGCAGCAGCAGCACTCAATAAAGAGAACTGTTAGATGTTTCTCTTGGGCTAGGGGCACCATGAAAAAATTCCTGAGACACTAAAGGTGGCATAAATTCAAAACATTTGGAAACTTCTTTGTTAAGTGGTGACTGTTTTAGAAACTCAGCCTTATCACGCTTTCACAAAATCAGTCAGCTTTTAGAGGAACACATCCCTTTAAAGGTTCATAATTTACACAAATTCTCCTGACTTACTCTCTTAAGATATTCCTATGTTCCTTCTTCTATTCCTATATTTTCAAAGTTCTCAATTGTTTGCTTTTGACCTTCTAGAGGATTATGTGTCATGTGGTTAGAGGCTCTGCTCATGTGCACGCTCTGTGGGGAGACAGGCTTAAAAAGTTCAGTGGGGTCATTATATAAGGTTTGAGTCAAATGCTTATAAGCTGCTACCTGACCATCTACTTAGCATCTTAGCATGGGGTAGGTTTGCTGTGTTGTTTAAAATCTACTTTGACTGATTTTGAGTACAGTTTTGCCTCTTTTGTTCTTGTTGACTTATAAAATATCCACTTGGAGCAATGTTATACAAATAGGTGCTTTCATATTGATTTATTCTAAGTAAATATGTGTATCTTCTCTTTTATAAGATTTTTTCAAATATTGCTAATTCTACAACTAAAATGTTTTTTGTAATTCATCTAAGAAGGATAAACCATACATTGAATTATGTCAAATCCATATATTAGTTATTTGACTTTTAAAGGTTATGAGTTTAAAGAAATTATTATAATTTGCTTAATTGATAGGAGGATATCACTGGCCACTCCTCGACAGCTTTATAAATCTTCCAACATGACTCAGCGCTGGCAAAGAAGGGAAATTTCAAACTTCGAATATTTGATGTTTCTTAATACTATAGCAGGTAAGACATCTCATTCTTTAATCTCACAATATCTTTATGTTCATCAAAATCCTCGATAATGTGACTTTATGGAATACATTGTTCTCCTTGAAATTCAAATACAGCATCAGAATAAATATTGAAGCATTCACATTAAATTGCTATCAGAAGCTATACAAGCTAGCACTAAGGTTTAGTTGCATTTTATTGTTGAAGGGGCTTTTCCTTACTCTCCTTCAGCCATTTCCTTTGCTGACAGCTTTGTCTGAAGGTTTATTAGAGTCAACAAACCATTGCCAGAGAGTGTCTGGAAATAATAATGGGAAAATGTAATTTCACTACTTTGTCATTCTCATCAGTAGCAGCTAGACAGGAGAATAACAACAGGATTCTGCCTAGTACAGATGTCACCTGGATTGTGGCGTGATTGGGTTACAACATATTTTTTTCCTTAAAATCTTCAAATGAAAATATAAAATCAGATTGCATTTCTGAATGATGAGTAACTGCCATCAACTTTAACAATACCATGCTTGTAAATTAAGAGAGGGTAGTGGTTTTATTTTTCTGCTGAATCAGTGGTCATCAGTGGCTGAGTATGTCTATAAAATTTAAGTACCTCTTTCTATTTTTTTAAGTTAGGCTCGAAAGTCCTTATTCATGTTGAATTACAAAGAGTTTGCTTCTGTAAATCAGGCTCTACAAAAACTTTTTTTTTTTTACAATAAGATAAATTTAAATAACTATCCAGTGCATATGTATGTGATTATTCTTTTTTTGTGAATGAATGCTCAGAACTGTGAATTTAGAGCCCTGTTCTCTGAATCACTGCTTAAAAGGATAACTGTGTAGTATAGCTCTTTTATAATCTATTATATATGTATGAATATGAACACTACAGGCTTATATTAAATATGGATGATATAGATATATATTAAATAGACAAAATAACTCAATTTGTTGACATAAAGGGATAAAAAGTTGTTTAAAATGGTTTTGCATTTTAATCATTTACTACATATTATAGCATTAATGCCTTTGCTAAATAGGATGCTAGAGGTACAACCAAAGAACAGTTTTATTATATATATTAATTTTTATTGTATACTTTATACACACATCTCCATTATATAGATATATCTTCATGACATATTTATATGTATTCACATAATAGTCTGTACAATGTATATATCTTAAAAAAAACCTATTTACTTACTCAAAAATAAAGGAAATATGTTATACTATTTAATATATATTTTATACATACAGAGAGTATAATGAACTTAAAACATCTGAAATGTAAAGAACCTAATTTCATTAGTATATTTAGATAAACAGCATGATGTAACATAAATATCATTGCCAAAGTGAAAAAGGATAGAATATCAAATCTGCCAACCTCCTGTCTTAGACCATAGGTGAAGTTTCAAGTTTTAACTTTATCTTGGACTTTAAATCTTTTAGTAGGCATGTTTGATATTTCTTTGCATATGTTTTAACAACTAATATGTTTAGTCATGTATCATCTTGTCTTATACTATTGCTTATAATATTTTCTTACTTTCCCCACTATTTTGTTTTTCTTTGGCCGTTTAAATAAATTTCTGCCTATTTTTTTAGAGATTTATAACATAAGCTTTTAAAATCAGTCCTATGCAAAATAAGAACTTTCACTCAATATACTTGTTATTCATTGCTTATCTTTGTCAATATAATTTGCTACTAGAATCCATATTAGTATGAAACACTTGTTTTGGGAGTCTATATATTTTTGCATATTAAGAGTTTTGACTTTTTATTAAAATCTTCTCATTAATACAGTATATTGTTTTCAGCTACATGGATCTTTGGGGCTTCCCTGGTAGCTCTAAAGAATCCTCCTGCAATGCAGGAAACCCAGGTTTGATCCCTGAGTCAGGAAGATCCCCTAGAGAAGAAAATGGCAATCCACTCCAGTACTCTTGCCGGGAGAATTCCATGGACGGAGGACCCTGTTGGGCTACAGTCCATGGTGTCACAAAGAGTCAGACACAATTGAGCAACTTTCACTTTTCACATGGATCTTTACCTGATTTTTCAGGATAAAGTTCTCTTTTTTTCCCTTCTGCAGTATTCTTCCATATTCCTTGTGTTAGGTTTCTCTATTATCTGTCCTTCAAAGATCTGTCAAAACTCATGATCTGTCATATGTCATAGATAAGCGTATGACTTTTTCCCCTTGAGTCTGGTACCGTTTTGGAGCTTTTGGAATTAAAACTGGAAGACGTGGTGGTATGCCTCACTCTTAGTTCAGTTTCCAGTGGAGCTGGCATTTTTCCTAAAAGGTTTTTCTGTTCTAAAATGGAATTCTCTCTGCCTGTCCTCTGGATGGAGTGTTATCTAGTTGGTTGTGTTAAAGGACACGTCTAGTCTCTGTCCCTTCTCACTGCTTTTTACTTATGTCAGCTACATTTCCCAAAGTGTGGTGCACATTGCCACCTGTAACCACTACCTACTTCATGCATGTTGCTTTCTGGCAGTTTCTGTGTCTAACTCTAGAAAAATTGCAGTCTTGATAGAGATAACATCATGATCTGGTCTAAAAGCTTCCCTGACCAGTATGAAATGAAAGTGTTAGTCGCCCCGTGGTCTCCAACTCTTTGTGACCCCATGGACTCTAGCCCACCAGTCACCTCTGTCTGTGGAATTTCCCAGGCAAGAATACTTGGATGGGTTGCCATTCCCTTCTCCAAGGAATCTTCCCAACCCAAGGATCAAACTCAGGCCTCCTGCACTGCAGGCAGACTCTTTACTGTCTGAGCCACCAGTGAGGCCCACCTTGAGCAGTATAGACAGAGGTCTTCTTTCTGGTTGGGACAGTCTTTGGGTTTCTGAGCCAGGACACACAAATAGTAAGGGGAATTTGAGTCTCTTCCTAACTTCTTTTGAATAATTGCGGTCTGTTTTATTTGGTGACATTAAAAAATGTGTAGACCACAGGTGTTTTTTAAAAGAACGTATTGGATATTTTCCTTAATATGATTATAACTAAACATTAAAGTCTGTATATTGTAGACAATAGAGTGAAAAGAGGTATAAAGTGGGTGAAAAGTCTCCCTGCAATATGGGAGACCCAGGTTCGATCCCTGGGTTGGGAAGATCCCCTGGAGAAGGAAATGGCTACCCATTCCAGTATTTTTGCCTGGAGGATCCCCATGGACAGAGGAGCCTAGTGGGCTACAGTCTATGGGGTTGTGATGAGTTGGACATAACTGAGCAACCTCACATTTACATTTAGGAATCAGAGCATTGCAACTAGTCAGGTGAATGAAATATACATAAGGGAGCATTTTAAGACAGCTGATGGTTAAGTGTTGAATAAGTGCTGTAAATAGTGAATGGTGCAAGAGTTAAGCAGACCAGATGAATTTTAAGAATGTGTTTGGAGAGGAAAAAAAAAAAAAAAGAACAGAGCTTGACAAATTTCTGCCAGTTGAATATGTGTTGTGTGTTCAGTAGACATGAGTATCACAGCTTGGCTACTGCTGGAGCTATTGGTTAATAGCCAGACTATAAAGAGCCTGAATCTAGGAGTCAGTATAGTTTTGTAGCAGAAGGCAATGCAGTATGAAATTTTAGGAAAATTAAACTGATAGCTATATTTCACATGAATCAGAAATCAGATTCCTTAAAGTTAGGAAGAGCTATTAGGAGAGCCTTTAGGACTCTAGATATGAAATCGACTTGTTCATCATTTTAATAGTTACTGAACACTTCTACTATGTGGCATGTACTGTGTTTGGCACTAACACTTCAGAGGAGAGCACTGCATGGTTTCTGCCTTTGAAGGGGTCATGGTTTGCTCAGGAAAACAGATATGTATACCAGCAATTCCAGCAAAAACTAGTAATTACTATAATGAGAAAATATACAAAGCTATTGGGCTTCCCTGGTAGCTCAGCTGGTAAAGAACCCACCTGCAATGCAAGAGACCCTGGTTTGATTCCTGGGTCAGGAAGATGTGCTGGAGAATGGATAGGCTACCCACTCTAGCATTTCCAGGCTTCCCTTATGGCTTAACTGGTAAAGAATCCGCCTGCATTCTGGGGGACCTGGTGTTCGATCCCTGGATTGGGAAGATACCCTGGAGAAGGGAATGGCTACCCACTCCAGTATTCTGGTTGCAAAGTCGGATCCGACTTTCACTTTCATTTGAAGTCTTAAATCCAGAAGGCAGTATACTTACAGGAAAAGTTTCTTGTACTCTTTTCATAGGCTTCTCTGATAGGCAACATTTAAGTTGAAAATTGAAATAGGAATAAGAATTCACTAGAAAGTAAAGCAGAAGTCATTCCAAGAAAAAAGAAAATGCGGGCTCAAAAATTGGATTACAGTTGGTAGTAACAAGTATGGCAGGGAAAAAAAGTAAAAAATGTAATGCACAGTGTCATTATACAGAAAGTAGAAGTCACTGTAATATACTATAGTTTAGTGGTTTACAAAGTAGGTCCCCCACCCAGCAGTATTAGTATCACCTGGCAACTTAGAGACACAAATTTTCAGATTCCTTCTCAAACCAACTGAGTCAGAAACTTGAAGTGAGGCCCAGCACTCTGCATTGCAGGGAGCCTTCCAGGTGGTTCTTATGCTTAAAGTTTGACCATTATTCGTCTAACCATTTAAGATCTAATGATCAAAACAAGATTTAAATATGAAAGTATATAGAACATACAAGAAAGCATGCAGTCAAGTGTCATTAACTGTAATAAAAATTTAGAGAAGTGAGAGATTAATTTGACCTAGTCTAATCAAGGGAAGCCTCATAGAAAAGATGGGCTTTGAATGTATTCTAAGGATTTTGTCATACATAGACAATTATGTGGATAAAATGAACCTTCATATAAAAGTAGAATGACAACCTGAAAAAGTTATAAAATACATGCAGAGGTACTCACCTGCATGTGTTCCTGCAAATTCTTCCTTTGCTATCGTCTTGAAGTTCTAAGTAGAGGAGCCAGTTTATATTGAGCACCAGCATTAGTTAAGCCAAAGAACTGATGCTTTTGAACTGTGGTGTTGGAGAAGATACTTAATAGTCCTTTGGACTGCAAAGAGATCAGACCTAAAGGATCAAATCCTAAAGGAAATCAGTCCTGAATATTCATTGAAAGGATTGATGCTGAAGCTGAAATTCCAATACTTTGGCCATCTGATGCAAAGAACTGACTTCGTGGAAAAGACCCTGATGCTGGGAAAGATTGAAGGCAGGAGAAGGGGACAACCGAGGATGAGATGGTTGGATGGCATCACCGACTCAGTGGACATAAGTTTGAGCAAACTCCAGGAGTTGGTGATGGACACAGAGGCCTGGCATGCTGCAGTCCATGGGGTCACAAAGAGTTGGACGCAACTGAACTGAACTGACCCTGCATTAAAGAGTTAGTTGATACTTTTATAAAGAAGCTTCGCCAAAGCCACTATTGAGTACTTGATTAGGAAGCAGCTAGAATTGCCTATTTTCCTGAATTGTGGAGAATATCATATATATCCATTCATCTCTTCTTAATGGAACACTTCACAGTTCTTTGAAGGCAGGACTCTAAAGGATCCTAGAATAAAGGGAACTATAAAGATGTTAAACTGTACCAGGACCACTTTTACTAACACAGTTCTACTAAATAATCATGTTTCATTACACAGTTTTAGGGATATAGTTATTGTTCAATGAATACTTAAGTCAATTGATTGAAACTTATTAGATTTATCAGTGTTCTTACTGACACATTATATTTAATTTCCTGGGTAACCTAAAGGCAACAAATGGTTGGCTTATATTTTATCATATTTAAACATTTCTTTAATTACTCTTAATATCAAGCTTCAGGAAAAATATTTTTATTATTTCTTTGTTAAGTCTTATTATTTCTTTTTTAAACACTTCTTTAATATTAATAGCATTCAGAAAAAATGGTAAAAGTTAGTTTATTGAGACATTTATAATGTTGCAAACACTGAATGTTTCCTTCTAAGTGTTTTCCATTAAGTGTTTTCCTTAATGTTTCCACTAAGTGGTTCTAAGTGTTTTAGGTGTATTTACTCATTTAATCCTAACAATAGCCCTGGTCCTTAGCCCCATTTCACCAATGAAGAGATGAGGTACAGAGAAGTAAATAACTTGCCCAAGTCACAGAACTAATTAGTGAAGTCGGAATTCTAATATAGGTGGTTTAGCTATAGAGCATCACTCAACTTCTGTACCACACCGTCTCAGGATATTCATGGTGCTGTGCAGTTTTTACCTCATCAGCCTTAATCTATAGCTGCTTTTAAGACTGAAAAAAAGTTAATGATTCTTCGGTTCGGTTCAATCACTCAGTCATGTCCGACTCTTTGTGACCCCATGAATCGCAGCACGCCAGGCCTCCCTGTCCATCACTTTTAATTTGTATTTCATCAAAAGAACTTCTGATGTTTATTTACCATCATGACTTTTGTCCATAGGGATATGCTAGCAGTAGATCTGGGCCTTGAATTATTATCTCTAATGTAGACCCTGGTACATGTTCAGTTGGGTCTCAGATCTAGAGAAACAAACTCTGAGACAGAAATGTGCTTGCAAGAAGTTTCTTGGAGAGTGTCCTTGGGATCAGTGTCTGTAGGGAAGTGAAGAAAGTAGAACAGAGTGGAGAACTTCAGCCCCAGAGTAATTGCGGGAAAGGCCTCAGCAGGTCCCACAGGAAACCAGGAGCTGGGATACCTTTCAGAGATGTCTTGCCTGAGGCAAGGTGGCCAGCCCTTTGTTACCTACAGTGAGCAGTCAGAGGTTGGAGACTCCTGGGAAGGACATAGAACCTTAGGTGAGAGGGCTTTCTTCTGATGATAACGACTCCCAGGGAATGCCGCCAGCCATGACACGACACGAGCCACACAGTCACCAACCCCATATCCAGGATGGAGTGGTTCTCAGAATCACCTGGAGGGCTTGCTGAAATACAGGTTCTGATTCAGTAAGTTTAGAGTGGGACTTTAAAGTTTGTATTTCTAATAAGTCCCCGGGTGATCCTGATGCCACTGCTCCAGTGTCCACATTTGGAGAACCGCCATGTTACACCTATATTCTTACAATATACCTTACAGTAATCGTCTTCATCTCCAATAGCATTCACACCTTCTATGGCACTGTCTATGCTACAAATGTTGGCACTTAAGGTAATGTGCCCTTAACATTTTATTTCTGTATCACTTCTTTCCAATAAGATTATGAAGTCAAAGTTTTGCTCTATAAACTCTCATCAAATTGAGCTGATTTAATATTCATACTCTGTGTTTGCATGATTTTATAATCTATTATGTAAATGCACTAGAATTGCTGGATGAGTGATTCTTTAATTTCCTAGATTAGACAGAAGAGTTACAGAATAGAAACCGATCGAGAAGATGAAACAACCCTTTCTGGCTTCAAGTTTTTTTAAATATAGGTCAATGTGACTTAACAAATCCACATGTTCTGTAAAAAATATTCTAGTAATTCTCTTACAATCTCAGATTTACCATTTTTCTCCATAACTTTAACATGAAATGTGAATTACATTTTATGACTCATTTCTTGCTGTCCGTTTCTTGAGGTCTCTCATACTTGGACAATTTGTCTTTTCTCCTTTATAGATTTTTTTTAAAAATAAGACTAAAGCAAATAGCAGCAGCAGTATCCTAGTATTAATACAGTATGTAGATCTTTAGATCCTCATGTGACATATGTACATATATATACAGTTGCATATACATACTTTATATATGTGCATTTTGTAAAAATACTTCACATAGTAAAAGAAGCTTATCAAATATTCAGAAAACATACTGTTTTGGAAAGTCACCTAAAGGTCTGTAAATGTTTTCATGGCCTTTATTTTGTTATATTTATAAATTTAACAAATATACTATAGAAAAATGGAAATATAGAAAATTATAATTTAAAATATAATTTTAAAATACAATAATAATTTAAAATTTAAATAATTTAAAATTTTAATCAATCCTAAGTCTAGCCATAAATGTCATATTTAAGATTTTGGTGATTTTTCTGTGTGTGGTAATCTTTAGGAATCTGCTATACCTAAAGGTTTACATTCTACTTTTCCCATCTCATTAAACAGTATTTGAAAGCATAATATTTAAAACCACATGAAAGTCTAGCATAGAATGTTATAAAAATTATTTCACTATTTTGAAACAAGTTTTTTTTTAATTTTTAAAGAACATTAATTTTTCAAGAAATTAGTTTTTAAAGAAATTTATTTTTAAAGAACAAAGATAGTGGAGGTGATGAAATACCAGTTGGGCTATTTCAAATGTGAAAGATGATGCTGTGAAAGTGCTGCACTCAATATGCCAGCAAATTAGGAATAGGCCTGGGAAAGGTCAGTTTTCTTTCCAGTCCCAAAGAAGGGCAATGCCAAAGAATGCTCAAACTACCACACAACTGCACTCATCTCACACACTAGTAAAGTAATGCTCAAAATTCTCCAAGCCNTGTGGTGTTGGGGAAGACTCTTGAGAGTCCCTTGGACTGCAAGAAGATCAACCAGTCCATCCTAAAGATCAGTCCTGGGTGTTCATTGGAAGAACTGATGTTGAAGCTGAAACTCCAATCCTTTGGCCACCTGATGTGAAGAGCTGACTTATTTGAAAAAACCCTGATGCTGGGAAAGATTGAGAGCAGGAGGATAAGGGGATAACAGAGGATGAGGTGGTTGGATGGCATCGCCTACTCAATGGACATGGGTTTGGGTGGACTCCGGGAGTTGGTGATGGACAGGGAGGCCTGGTGTACTGCGATTCATGGGGTCACAGTGAGTCGGACACAACTGAGTGAGTGAACTGAACTGAACTGAAAGAACATTAAGTTTTAGAAGATTTTCAGTGATGCTTAGAGTTTGACTAAAAATGTGAGTTCAACCTCTAACTTCCAGAGTTGACCTAAATTCTGTTTATTATGCTTCAAAAGATACAGCCTATGCCTCATTTTGTACTTTATTAGGTAAGACTATGAACAAGGTATCAAAATCTGGCATTGAAAAAAAATAGAGTAACTGCTAACATAGCTTCATGTAAGTGATCCCGTTAGGTTTGGAAGGTTTCTTAAAAAGCTTTCTGAGTTGTTTTTTATATGATCAGCTAATGAATTCAGCACAACTTCCTCAACCCCAACCTTTTTCTCCTGTTTAGCATTTTCCACTTTTTTACTCTGTGATGTACAAGCCCTCCCTGGTTAATTATGTATATATTTAGCTACTGCATGTGTTGGGCTTATTATTGTCATCTAATTAGATGTAACTTGAACTGCTTGCTTCTAGAAAAATCATTAAAAATTCTTTCCTAATGACCTAGAGATGACAAAATGTCTGTAAAGTGTGAAGAAGCAGACAAGCACAGGAACATCGCTCTTAAAGAGTGTTAATCCAGATGCTGCAATCATCTAATTAAACAATATTTTGCTGTCATTAACATTTTCACCAAGGAACTGCAGTTATAATTTCTTTGTCAGCTGTCTCTAGATCACTTTACCTTCAAAACTAAAGTGCCATATAAAAACATTAAATTGGATGGTTTAATTAAAAGTTTTTTTTTAAATGAAGAAACATATCTAATGTTTCTGAGATCTCATTTACTGTGCTTCACTTTTATTGTTTGAGTAGATTAGTATCATAAGCTTATGATATTTAATATTCATCTTCCAAGATAAGTCTTTATAAGCATAGTTAGTAAAAAAAAAAAAAAAAAGCTTTTCACTTATTACTACTGGTAAAAGAAAGGAACCCCACCAATTACAGCACAAGGTTATTTACTAAATTTCAATTATCCAAAAAAATGCACAAATACCTACATTTACCAGAACCTGACAGGTATTACTTTGAAAATATTTCACTTTTTTGGTTAATTTTGTAAACAGCAGTTGTTGTTGTTGTTTTTGTTCCATTCACAAAGGTGTTTAGTAAAATAATTAAAAATAATAATGCTAATTTGTGGCTAAAACTTATAAATGGAAAATACCAGAGTACCAGCTTCATCCACGAGGGTTTTAAATACATGAGTTTTTAATTAAAATCAAGAATATATATTTACTGTCTACATTGCAAAGCTTTTATGTGGAGATTTTTATATAAAAAGATTTTAATGTAACTGTCAGAACAGCTATTTATATTGTTTATTGTATTTATTAGATTTAAAATGGCTTTAGTAATTTAAAACTTACCAAAGTTTTCTAAGCATTTATTTTTAAAGAATCTTCCAAAGATTATTACAAGTAAAATACAAAAAATGCAGGACAGGTTAAGTATGGTAAGCTATGACTGTTGGCAGCCATCAATTTGTGTGTGTGTGGTAAAGAGTATACTTTCTTTTTAAAAATTTTTTTCTAAAAATAACATTATGTCTTTTATTAGAAAATCATTTCTAGAAAAAGCAGTGTCTTCAAGTGTGGTCTCTATTTTTATGCTGTTTGTGCTTAAACAATACATTTAAGTACTGAGTTAATGTAAATTGGCATTTTATTTATTTTATTTTGACAGTTTTTCTTTGTTATGAAATGTCATCAGAAATTTTTTAAAAAATGTATAACTTTCGGCTTTTCATTTATTTATATAAGTAATATGTTACATAAATAACATCAAATTAATCTGAGAAAATACATATATATTGGAAGACCTCGCTTTCATTAAAATCGATAGATTTTTAAGGAGAATGGTAACTGAAAGAATGGCAGAGCACTAAACCTGCCAGGGACTACTTAGAACCCTAGAGATAGCTCTGCCCAGCCACGCTGGATTCCCTGTATGTGTACAAGCATAGGAAACGCACCTGAGAGTCATCAGGGGTTCTAGGTTAACATGAACATGAACTCTCGGTAATAATATTAAATTTTAGAATTTCACATTGTATATCTTAGAGTGACTGCTTTAGAAGGATGTTTCCATATTCTGCTAAAGAAAAACTTTAATTAAAAGATTCCAAATCTTGTTTACTCTCATCACTATTATTCATCANTCAGGGGTTCTAGGTTAACATGAACATGAACTCTCGGTAATAATATTAAATTTTAGAATTTCACATTGTATATCTTAGAGTGACTGCTTTAGAAGGATGTTTCCATATTCTGCTAAAGAAAAACTTTAATTAAAAGATTCCAAATCTTGTTTACTCTCATCACTATTATTCATCACAATAGAGTTGCAAATATAAAATAAGCACATTCATTGGCTGCCAATATGCCCTTCTAGTGGTTTAACATGCATGCTCACGAGACCATTCTCTCTCTTGTGTACTTCTGTGCCTTTACACAGTCCTCATCCTGCAGTTTCCATTCTTTATTTGGCTTATGTTTGTTCATCTTTTAAAATCTGACTCACTTTATCCCATTTTTATCACGTATATATTCATTCCTTTAACAGATATCCATCAGACAAACAGAATATTTAACACACAGAGTTTTGCTTTTTATTTTTAAAGCTCAGACCCTACATTTTGGAGTTTATAGGACGAGTGGAGAAGCAGACAAATAGTTGTAACACATCTGCAACTGTGCTATGGCAGAGAACAAAGAGTAAATCCCATTACTCTCACCTCGTTTTAGGAAATGCAAAGTGGGGGTGACATTCTGCTTTCTTTCAATTGCCTTCATATATGATAAACACCTACATTAATTTATGCATTTAAAACAGTAGGCATTTTTGTTGTAAAATGCAGAGATTCACTTAAGAACAGATAAAACAATTACCCAATAAAATGTTTACTCAGTGAATTACTTAATTTGATTTCATGCTTATAATTGTTAACAGATTTAGTTCTTCCTCAGATTATGTGTTTTTTTTTTCTATTTCACAATCAGTGTCCAATTGCTATAAGAGTAGGTATCATTTAATGTCAGTTCTTGAAGATAGATAAGAAAATGTATGTATATCTGTGCTACTGTTTTACTAATATGGTATGTGCAACAAGGTGTACAAGATGAAATCCATATCACTAATATCAGGGAAATAGCTGTTTTTTATGGGTTTAAATGGAAATCGAGAATGTCGTATGTCCAATTCATATCATGTTTTTACAAGAAACAATCTTGTCCAATAAACATTGTCTTTGGACCTTGTTTCCTTAATCGTGTTTCTCTTAATTTCGTCTGATCATTTGTAATTTCAGCATCAGTTTATCAGGGTGAGCCTGTGCTGTGCTCTCCCTAAGTTTGCCACAGCCCCACAGGTTTCAATATCCTATCCCCCCAAAGTTATTATGTCTAAAACTAAAAAACAAATAGGAAAAAATATCCAGCTAGCATTCAGCAGCTCTCCGCTAAACTGAAACAACATAATAGGAAAAGAAAATTAGCTTAAGGAAGTGAAAAAAAAAACGTGCTTGACATCTGCCCCATTGCTTTTCCATACAGACTTCAGTGTACTTCCATTAACTTGAAAATCCTCTACTTTGATTGTCAAGAGAAGCACAATGTAGTATTCAGTGTGCTAGCAATAGAATTTTTAGATATATACTCGGTATAATAGAATACCATAACATGATCTGCAAGTGGGCAGACCAGCCGGTGACGACCTCCACAATCACTTTCAGGGAACTTGGCCTACAAGGCTCTGCTTCCGAGGTGACAGTAGCATCTTCATCATTTACAGCTGGAAAGAGATGGAACATGGAGCATCCAAGTGCCAAGTTGCAGTAAACCAAGCCTGGAGGTGCTGATACCAGCTGAGTTCACATTCTATTGATTAGAACTTAAGCTCCACAGCCATAGCTACTCATAAGGGAGCCTAAGAAACATGGTCTAGCCCAGGAAGAAGAGAGATTGATTATGACAGATAGCTAGCAATCACTTCAAGTTATCTTACAAAAAAGTAATTCTCGTTACTTACTTCTAAATTATTATTGAGTGAATTCACTTGAAACACGTTGTTATAAGTGCTTTTGATTAAATACAGACATAGTTCAATAAACAAAAGAGTTACTTTTCTTCTGCAGTGCAGTAGTTGCCTCATTGATTATAAAGACGGTCAACGCTTTCCTAAGAAGTTAGTGTATACAGATTTTCATGTCTCTCTTTCTTTACTAGGACGGACATACAATGATCTGAACCAATACCCCGTGTTTCCATGGGTATTAACAAACTATGAATCAGAAGAGCTGGATTTGACTCTTCCAGGAAACTTCAGGGATCTATCAAAGGTAACTTTTAAATACATAGAAGTCAATTTTCTTCATAAGGCTACACTCTAAAAACATTTCTACCAGAGTATGTATGTTCAATTAGTGTTGGAAGAAAAGTAAACCTGAATATCTCCTCTTTTTGCACTCAGCATCTAAATTTCATCAATCCTTAGCATAGGAGTTAAGCTATAAGAAGTTAAAGTAGTACTAGTATAGACAAAATGAAAATGGCTATTTGAGAAATAGCATATGTAAGGAGAGGTTGTTCTGATATTCTAGGTTTTAAAGGTTCAGGCCAGAGACTTCAAATTAGTACAAAATACGACCAATAATTTATGTGATATATTTCTTAGATGATAAGACATGTTATCTTAACTGTAGTACATACATACATTGGAGAGAAGCTTTATAATGAAAAAGAAAGTAGGACACAATAATTTATCAAGGATCTTCTAAGATAAAAGAGAGAAGATTTGTCCCAAAAATAGCAAGAAAAAATACATAATGGACGATAAGAATAAAAAGCCAATTTTTCGTTCGTTCACCTCATTTGCTGAGACGAAACTTAATGTGGGATATGAAACTCTTTGAAATTCAGTGAAGAACTAGATACTCAGCCCCAAAAGCTTCTCTCTAGCCTCAGCCAATGTCAGAGCCAGGCTGTAAAGTTTAGATAGTTTAGCCATTTTAAGCCTCAGTTCATCCACTCTGAATTTTCTGTCTTCCTTAGTTGTCTATAGTTTAGTATTCCACAACAGCATGAAAGGCATATGTGCATATGTGTATACTTTTGGTTTTGGCAGGGAGAGGTTAAGGAGCTCATGGAAAATGTGTAGCATAAGCCCTGCAAGGCAGGAAAGTGAGCAGTATAACCAATTCAAGTTTAATCTCACAGACAGTTTTTAACTTAGCACACCTTCTCTTGCCTTTTTTTCTT
The DNA here is from genome assembly GCA_006410615.1 of Neotragus moschatus. NCBI lineage: Eukaryota > Metazoa > Chordata > Mammalia > Artiodactyla > Bovidae > Neotragus > Neotragus moschatus. The sequence continues at coordinate 361,394 of SJYA01002027.1, forward strand.
GCCTTTGAAAATTAGATCCACGTAAGTTGAAGTTCTCTATGTCACTGCTTACAGTTGTGGGAGCTGAAGCCATTCTCTTTGCCTCCGTATCCCCATTTGTAATAAGGGAATAAGTCCTACTTCATACAGTTGTGAAGGTCAAATGACATGTGCGTTTAAATAATGTAACATAGTACTTGGAATCTAGAAGCACTTCTTGAATATGAGCTGTTATTACAGATGGAATGTTTCTTAGCCTGTGGCTGAAGCCTGAGTATTAATTTTTCCATGTTATCTGCCCTTTACTCTCTAGTTCTTACATTTTATGGGACTTCCTATCAAACTTGCTAGCTCATTGCTGATTTTAGCTGTGCTGTTACAGGTACTCCAGGGACCTAAGGGATCAGTTAGCCAGCATCTTATTGAGAGTCACTAGCTGGTAGAAAAGTGCTAGCAATTGAATTTCAATATGGCTGCAGATGTAATAATTTTTCCATTGTGATTACACTGAACAAAAATCTTTAATCATTTACTGTGTGCAAATAAGTATTCAGACAGGAAGAATTCATACGGTCTGCCCTTCAGAAGCAAATCTGATTATTGATTATCTGAATGATAAAATCATTTTCTATAAAATTAAATAAGAATGTACTGTATTTTATAGGGAAATACATGAGAGGCAGTAAATAGAGGTTAGGAACAAGAACTCTGTAGCTAGACTGCCTGGCAGATACTAATTCTGCCACTTGCTGGCTTTGAGGCTTTAGACAACTATTTCACTTCTCTTTTCCTCAGTTTCCTCACTTGTATAATGAGGCAGTAATAATAGGGCTGTTGTTGAATTGGTAAGTGTAAAAATACTAGCATATGCTAGCATATCAGCATTAGCTAATATATTGGGTATAAATATAATATAGTAAATCATTGATATATACTTTGAGTTATCTTTCAAGTTTCAAATAAGGATGATAAATATACACTGTTACATCCTTAGTGGAATTAGGATGTTTGAACGGTATGCATTTTTGACATGAATTTCTAATATTGAGGTATAATCTTTGGATGTAAAACAAGACCAAACTAACTTATAAATGTGGAGGTGGAAACTGTTAAATTAGTTCTTTAACAAAATCTTATTAACATGTGTTTTATTTAACATTAATTCAATAGTCATTACACTTCCCTAGTGGCTCAGACGGTAAAGCGTCTGTCTACAATGCAGGAGACCTGAGTTCGATCCCTGGGTCGGGAAGATCCACTGGAGAAGGAAATGGCAATCCACTCCAGTACTATTGCCTGGAAAATCCCATGGACAGAGGATAGGCTACAGTCCATGGGGTCGCAAAGAGTCGGACACGACTGAGCGACTTTCCTTCCTTCCTTCAATAGTCATTATGTATTAGACACTGTGTGTATATATATGTACACACACAGTAAAATGTATAGTGTAGATTCTCATATAGCATCTTACATGAAAATTCCTCTCATGTAGTTCCATATATAATATAGTTCATTCATTTAATTTTACAGAAAATGATTTTATCATTCAGATAGTCATGTAGCATGTTACATAGTATTATAACCTTATGAGTTAACTACTACTATAGGCATTTTAGATTATTTTTAGCACAGGGAAGAAAGCCCTTTTTCTTTGAAATCAACTGGGATATTATGATGAAAGGAGGCTTACAGACCAAAGTTCCTCTCTTTCCTCCATTAACATGTCCATTCTTTCAGTCATTAATTCAACAAACACCACACACTTACTGTATGTATATTAAGCCCTGTCCTAGGTGAAGGAGTGTACAGGAGTCAGTAAAGATGTATCTTAACCATCTTGGAGAGACTCCAGTCCAGAGCTGAGAGGAAGACTCAGATAGTAACCAGAAATCTGGGAATCCAGCATTATGGCAGTAGGTATAATGTGGGCTGGAATAGACTGAAAAAAATGCAAGCTCAAGTACACTAAGACATTTGGACTCAAAGGTTCTTAAAACATCCCAACCAAAGAAAATATAGCCTTATTCTTGATTAATATGGATGAGATAAGGCATATGGTAAAATATTTGCTAGTAATTATAGATTTTTAGTTTATTCTTATAGAAAAGTTAAATGAGAAAATCACAGTTTCTAAAGTAACTAGAATATGTAAACACTCTTCAAGTTTTTAAAGATGATCTATTTAACCTGTATGCCTTTTGCCAGAACTTTTCCTTTTGTGACCCACACGTGCTCTCCTAATTTTATTTAGTGTTAGATAAATAAAAGGTAAACAGACAGCCTAAACAAATTAGGTGACATGAACGCTGACTGCTTTTGCAAACATAGAGTCCTTCATATTGTGAACTTTGAACCCATGGTTCTTGAGAGATAGATCACTTTTTCTTCTAATTCTACTATGTTCCATTCTTTAGCAATTTGTTCTTTACATTCTGTCAAAATAACATGATAGGAAAATGGTAGCAAATTAAAACCCTGATCTGTTAATAAATTATTCTTACATTGTTTCCCATGCTTAATTGAATTTCTTAATAGGAACTTCTTACAAATGGGCTAGAAACTCTAAACCATCCTGTATAAAAATAATTAATAAATTAGATTTTAGTGTATGAAAATATATCATATTATATGCCTAATGGGAAAATGACATTTGAAGTATAATAATATAACTGAAAAGAAAAACTTCTAATGATGCAATAATATTACAGTGAAGAGATTACCATTGAGAAGCACATGAAATTCCTGTAGTTATAACCAGTACTAAGAATGAAATTTTTAATGAAAAGTTTGTTAATCTTCAGAAATTCAAGGAATATTTGGAATATTTGAACAGTAGTATTAACCAGAAACATTCTAAAAGCTCTCCAATAACAAAAGTTTTTCCTACTCAAAGTTTAGGACCCAAGTCATAATTCCTATCAGTGAATAAATTGTAGAATTTGTTTTACTAAACAACATTTAGAGCCTCAACTAATTTTTAGTTCTTACTGCATAAAAGTTAAGACATTAAGAAATGTACAGTCCTTTAAAAAGTCACAGATTATTTATTTTCTATCTTTATACCTCTGCATTGCATTGGTTTCATAAATACTGGTTGTGTCAGGACTTCTGATGAATGTTTCAGATAGCCCAGCTTAAGCAGTTGGCTTGAACAGTAAATCAACATTATTGGTTCTCACAACTAAAAAATTCAGAGGAGGAAAGTTTAGTTTTCAGTCAGGTTTTTTTTTTTCCAGTGATGCAAATAATGCCACCAAGCACCGAGTTCTTTCCACCGTTCTGCTCTGCCTTCCCCTCTGTGGGCCTCGTACTCACGCTCTACTGGATGGCCTCCAGTAGCTCCAAGAAAGCCCCTTTTAGGAGCAAAATGACCATGACAGTTCCAGACTCATATCAAACTGTTCAAAGAAAGCATCTCACCAAGTTCCTCATGTGAAAGACAAAAGAAACTTTCCTTTCCCAAAAATCCCAGAAAATATATCCTCATTTGCAAGGCTAAGAGTTGACAAGAGGAATGTTGAATTCCTATACCCTGGTGGCTCAGAGGTTAAAGCATCTGCCTGCAATGTGGGAGACCTGGGTTCGATCTCTGGGTCAGGAAGATCCCCTGGAGAAGGAAATGGCAACCCACTCCAGGATTCTTGCCTGGAGAATCCCATGGACAGAGGAGCCTGTGGGCTACAGTCCACAGGGTCGCAAAGAGTCGGACACGACTAAGAGACTTCACTTCACTTCACTTCAAAGAAAGGGAGCTTAAACTAACTCACTATTATAAAATGTCAAATATACTGTATCTGAAAGTTTCTTCTTTATAGTTTCTGTAATCTATACAATAGCAAATGAACTACAGGTTTGTATACACAGAGCTACTATGTAAAAGGAAATTTCCAAGGTGCTAAGAGGATTTTAAGATATAGACTTAACTCTCAAGGAATGTTCATTGGTTATGAAGGATAAAAAACTAATTGGCAGTAGGTTGCCTATTACATATATAATCTGAATGGGTTACAAGCTAGAATCAAGATTGTGAAGAGAAATATCAGCAACCTCAGATATGTGGTCAGTTCAGTTCAGTTCAGTCGTTCAGTCGTGCCTGACTCTTTGCAACCCCATGAACTGCAGCACGCCAGGCCTCCCTGTCCATCACCAACTCCCAGAGTTCACCCAAACTCATGTGCATCGAGTCGATGATGCCATCCAGCCATCTCATCCTCTGTCGTCCCCTTCTCCTCCTGCCCCCAATCCCTCCCAGCATCAGAGTCTTTTCCAGTGAGTCAGCTCTTCACATGAGGTGGCCAAAGTATTGGAGTTTCAGCCTCAGCATCAGTCCTTCCAATGAACACCCACTGTAATGGCAGAAAATAAAGAGGACCTAAAGAACCTCTTGATGAGGGTGAAAGAGGAAAGTGGAAAAGCTGTGCTTAAAACTAAATATTAAAAAACTAAGATCATGGCATCTGGCCCCATCACTTCATGGAGAATAGAAGGGGAAAAGGTGGAAGCAGTGACAGATTTCCTCTTCTTGGGTCCTAAAACCACTGAGGATGGTGACTGCAGCCATGAAATTAGAAGACAGTTGCCTCTTGTTAGGAAAACTATGACAAACCTAGAGAGTGTGTTAAAAAGCAAAGACACTTATGGCTGATTTACGTCATGTATGGCAAAATGAATACAGTATTGTAAAGCAAAACAAACTAAAAAAATAAAAATTAATTAAAAAAAAAAAAAAAAGCAAAGACATCACTTTGCCAACAGAGGTCCATATAGTCAAGGCTATCGTCTTTCCAGTAGTCATGTATGGTTGTAAGAGCTGGACCATAAAGAAGACAGAGTGCCAAAGAATTGATGCTTTTGAACTGTGGTGCTGAAGACAACTCGTGAGAGTCCCTTGGATAGCAAGGAGATCAAACCAGTCAATATTAAGGGAAATCAACTTTGAATACTCATTGGAAGGATTGATGTTGAAGCTGAAGCATCAATACTTTGGCCACCTGATAGAAAGAGCCAACACACTGGGAAAAAACCCTAATGCTGGGAAAGGTTGAAGGCAGAAGGAGAAGAGGGTGACAGAGGATGAGATGGTTGGATGATACCACCAATGCAATGGACGTGAACTTGGGCAAACTCCGGGAGATGGTAAGGGACAGGGAAGCCTGGCATGCTGTAGCCCATGGGGTCATGAAGAGTTGGACTCAACGTGGTGGCTGAATGACAATAATAATTATAATATATGAACCTCTGTGGTGGCTCAGTCGTAAATAATCCACCTGCCAGTACAGGAGACACGGGTTTGATCCCTGGGTTGGAAAGAGTTTCTGGAGAAGGAAATGGCCAGTATTCTTACCTTGGAAATTCCATAAACATAGGAGCCTGGCAGGCTACAGTCCATTAGGTCACAAAAGAGTTGAGTGTGACTTAGTGACTAAACAACACAATGAGTGTTATATGACATTAAGTGGAGTCAGAAATAAATTTATCATAATTAATTTTAAGCTAGTGAAGCTTAAACTTTCAAAGTCCCTCAAGTTTCAGGAGCCTTTTCTTATCACTTGCCCCTAATTGTATGTCTATAGCTTTATGCTCCTTTTCTTAAAGAGCCCCTCTCCTACAAATTGCTTGTATCATAAAATCCAGATCTACTCTCAGGACAAAGAAGAATCTCTCTCTCAAGGAATCCTGGATGCTTCACTGAAGCAAATGAGAAGGGTATAAAATGTGTGTAAAACATTTATGTACACCTGGGTCTGTTTCTTCCCATAACTGATCTAAGTACATAATTCAGCTGTTACATGCATTTCTTACATACTTCCCCAAAATGTTCTGACAGTATTAACAAAGCAATGGCTATTTCATTTTTAAGCAGCATCTAATACTTAATAGGAATTCCCTGGTAGCTCAGTTGGTAAAGAATCTGCCTGCAGTGCAAGAGACCCAGATTCAATCCCTGGGTTGGGAAGATCCCTTGGAGAAGGAAATTGTCAGCCTACTCCAATATTCTTGCCTGGAAAACCCCAGGGACAGAGAAGCCTGGTGGGCTGTAGTCCACGGGGTCTCAAGAGTTGCACATGACTTAGCAACTAAACTACCACCAATACTAAACAAAATCACATTGGAAAAATTAGTAATGATATTTTTATAGGATCTAGACAAGAACCGAAAATGAGAAAATAAACAAAAATAATGGCTCTGCCCCAGACATACTTTCCCTGGGGCTTCGGTGCCGTGGGCAGGATAGCGATATGAGTTGGAGATGGCTTTCTTACTCTTCACAAAGTCGGCTTCAGCAGGCACTCAGCTCTCAGTTATAGAGGGGAATACTGGAGGTTTCTGTTCTCTGTACTGGCTGCTGGGAAAGGCTAGCTCCAGAATCATCACACCTTTTCAGTTTTCTAGGTATTAAAATTGAAAGGAGAAAAAGGAGAAGTCGTCAACAGAACATGGAAAGAATATAAGCTGTATTCAAATGTAGCCCTCTTACCTGCTCTGCAGACTTAGGCTTGTTTCCTAAGCTCTCTGAACTTCTGTTTCCTCTTCTTTAAAATGAACACAATAGTATTCACATGGAGTTGTAAATTAAATGCAATAATGTAGGTAAGGCATCTATCATAATGCCCAACACACAGTGGCATTCAGTGACTAGGGGTCGATAAAGCAAAATTCTGTAATCTCAATTGAGAGTTTGTGATTGAAAACAATCTAGTGACGAAGATAGGTTTAATTTTATTTTAATAAAATCAAAAGCAACAATTTTTAATAAAATATGAAATATTTTTCATACACTAAATGACTGTTTCTTCATCTGTGTAGATTTCCAAGTTAATGAAAGCCTTAAACATCAAATTACTGGTTAAATGTTTATTTAAATTTGAGATACACATTTATTTAAATGAAATATTTTATTGCATTTGTAATATTCTTACTCTTCCTCCACCCACTTAACAGAACAGTTGAAGAGCACAGGAGCAATGAAAGTAAGTTCCTCATCAGTAAAATATATTGGACCCCTCTTCAGATTAGACATCACAAGTTCAAGTTTTATTCATTACATGTGCAGGTTAGAGGTCATATGCATTGTTTGACATGATGGGCAGCTAATGAAACAACCCATCATTGACGTATCTTTTCAGTACTCAGCCAACACTGAGTGTAGAGATGTTTCTCCAAACTTATACAGATTTTCCTCATGGAGATGTGACTTTGTGGCAAAATCTATCCTAAAGCATGATATATGCCACTGTTTCAGTTATCTACATACACCCATGAATTTTACTCTGCAATTACAGTGGTTATGTGGCTTTGACATGAAGCACAGCACCTTGCTCACTACAGTGTAAATGGAATTTTCCTTTTTCCCAGTCAAGCCCTCTGATAAATGAAGTAGTTTCATCACAAGAGCCAAATCTTACTAATATTGACATGAGCATAGGACATCACACACACACACCCATTCACTGTGTGGAAAAAATATGTTTTGTTAACACAGGAGTTGTTTGATTGACAGATGATGATAAGCATTGCCATTATCTCCCAAATTATTATTTCCAAAATTATTATGCCACTTTAAAAAGGAAGTGATAATGCCTCGAGGTTTAGAAATGTGATAATGCAAATGGATGCACTGAAGTGTGAATACTCTCAACTGTCCACCCTTGATATTGCCAAACACCTACATACCACATAGAAAAGGGTTTATTTACCTTGTTAGCTAGCGTAGGGAGTGCTCAACTAGGCAATGTGGTGCAAGTCTCTACCGTCATTTTATCTTTCTCATTATAAATCAACAATATCTAAAATGAAGTTAATTGGCTTTAGCATGTAATTTACCTAATACTCAAGCTTTAACAACAAAACATGAAAAATGGGCAAAACTTAGTGTATTGGTAGCTGACTATGATAATGTAAAACTGGTTAGAATATGAAAATGTGAATGTGTAAATTTAATTATATACCATCCTCCCAAAAAAGCTACTGCCATATAAGAAATTTTTTCGAAATATATGTTGAAGGTCGCTTTAACATAGAACCCAATTTGAAAATCGTTTTTGTTAGACTGGCTGCAATTGCAAAACTGACGGATAAGTACTATTTTAAGACAAGGTTCATGTTGAGTCCAGTCGCTCAGTCATGTCCGACTCTTTGTGACCCCATGAACTGCAGCACGCCAGGCCTCCCTGTCCATCACCAACTTCTGGAGTCTAATTGAGTCAGTGATGCCATCCAGCCATCTCATCCTCTGTTGTCCCCTTATCCTCCTGCCCTCATTCTTTCCCAGCATTAGGGTTTTTTCAAATAAGTCAGCTCTTCCCATCAGGTGGCCAAAGGATTGGTGTTTCAACTTCAACATCAGTCCTACCAATAAACACCCAGGGCTGATCTCCTGTAGAATGAACTGGTTGGATCTTCTTGCAGTCCAAGGGACTCTCAAGCATCTTCTCCAACACCATAGTTCAAAAGCATCAATTCTTCGGTGCCCAGCTTTCTTTATAGTCCAATTCTCACATCCATACATGACCACTGGAAAAACCATAGCCTTGACTGNCCAGGCAGAAGGAGTACATGGCAACCCACTCCAGTATTCTTGTCTGGAGAATCTGTGGGCAGAGGATACTGTTTCAAACTCATGGAATAATCCAAACTGAAGGTAATAATTTGCAAGCGGTACTATGCAAAAGGGTACCAGTTTCAAATTGATAATTTTATTCATTCACTTGTTCTTTCATTACCTAAGCATTTATTGCACATCTACTCTGTGCCAGGCAATGGAAAGAAAGTTAAGGACTGGCCCATACCCTGAATAGCTGACAGTCATTTTTAGTTCACCTGATTGTGTATTATGCTTCTTTCCTTCTAATTGGAAGGAAGAAAAACTACAAAAAGTAAAGAAAGAAACAAATTGTTTCACATTCACTATAGTATCCAGGACTTCCCTGTAGCTCAAACGGTAAAGAATCTGCCTGCACTGTTTATAATAGCCGGACATGGAAGCAACCTAGATGTCCATCAGCAGATGAATGGATAAGAAAGCTGTGGTACATATACACAATGGAGTATTACTCAGCCATTAAAAAGAATACATTTGAATCAGTTCTAATGAGGTGGATGAAACTGGAGCTGATTATACAGAGTGAAGTAAGCCAGAAAGAAAAACACCAATACAGTATACTAGCGTATATATATGGAATTTAGAAAGATGGTAACGATAACCCTGTAAGCAAGACAGCAAAAGAGACACAGATGTATAGAACAGTCTTTTGGACTCTGTGGGAGAGGGAGAGTTGGGATGATTTGGGAGAATGACATTGAAACATGAATAACATCATATCATATATGAAACGACTCGGGGCTGGTGCACTGAGACAAGCCAGAGGGATGGTATGAGGAGGGATGAGGGAGGGGTGTTCAGGATGGGGAACATGTGTATACCTGTGGTGGATTCATGTTGATGTATGTCAAAACCAATACAATATTGTAAAGTAATTAACCTCCAATTAAATAAATTTATATATTTTTAAAAAAAGAATCTGCCTGCAATGCAGGAGACCAGGGTTCATTCCCGGGAGCAGAAAGATCTTCTGCAGAAGGGAATGGCAAGCCATTCTCTTATCTGGAGAATCCCATGGACAGAAGAGCCTGGCACGCGCTACAGCCTGTGGGGTTGCAAAGAGTTGGACCCGACTGAGTGACTAACGCAGAAATATGGTACCCAGAAGGGCTTCCCAGGTGGCGCTAGTGGCAAAGAACCCTCCTGCTAATGCAGGAGACAGAAGAGAGTTAGGTTCCATCCCAGGGTCGGGCCCCTGGGGTGGGAAATGGCAGGCTCCATTATTCTTGCCTGGAGACTCCCATGGACAGAGGCTCCTGGCAGGCTACAGTCTATATATAGGGTCTCAAAGAGTTGGACACGACTAAAGCGACTTAGTATGCACACACACACACACACACACACACACACACCCAGAAATAGCGATACATTTTTGGTTTGTTTTCTTCTCCACTGTTGTTTGTTGGGGACACGTAGAGGGTGACAGGGAGCTTTAAGGATTTACACAGAAGTCCCCACCCAGTCCTGCTTTGTCTGCTTATGCTAAAGTCCGCTTAGCCTCTTTTCTCGTGCCTTCCCATTTAGTTAAGTGTCCTATACTTTTAGAAAGGGAGATAGGTGAAAATACTGTAGCCTGTCCTACTTTTAAAAATGTAAGCTGGTAAAAAAAGGAACTGGGAACAACTGGAGCACTTTTCTTGTGTGTGCTATATTTCACCTGCCATGTGTCACATCTAAAATATAGCATCATTGTGGCAAAATTAGGCCAGAGTCAGTCTCTGAACTTTGCTTCCCAGCTGAATTGGAATATTCAGTAGTGATGATCTTGAAACTTACAGACTCATTATCACCCCACTATTTAGCACTTTGACATCTTTTAGAACTGACACATGAAGATCTAAGATATTTTATTTTTACCTCTATTGTTTTTTTTGTGTAAAATTGAGTACTTTTCACTAAGATATTTTAAATTAACTTTCTTAGGAATTATTCCGGGGTAATGATTACAGCCCACATTTGACACGTACTATTATATGCCAGGCATAGTGCTAAAGCAGTGTATATAGATTTTCTCATTTTATCCCCACAATTCTAGGAGAAATTGCACTAGTTAACACTGGTATTTCCTTCTCATTTCTTACCTATAATTTCTCCACAATAGTCAGGGGGAATGTACTTTTGTTTTTTTTTAATTAAATGTCTATTGACTACGTTATCTCCTAGCTGTGCTCCACCTTTCCAAAACGCTGGGACAGCCATGTCAAATAGAAGCAGAGGAGGCAACTGCAATGCCTGGAGTGAGCCACTCTCCCTCTGCATAGACTTCAGTCCCATGTGGAATTGACCCACATACTAACGTGCTCATAAACTTTGCTAATCAAATTGCAACTTTGGCTCAAAGTTCATCTTTTTTCATAATATAATTAATTGTGTTTATTCATCATATGAAAAAGTATTAAAAGAAATACACTCAGTTAAAGCCAACAAAATATAATTCCTAGCACTTCCTTTTATTAATGCTTCATTACTTCAGGCTCCATTTCTTAAGAATGTAAGTGGGAATTGTGTTGTGATTAGCTGAATTTCACCTGATGATGAAAGGCCATATTAAGCAAGTTAATAGTGTGCATAAAACTGCAAAGGGGAGATTTAATCTATTTAAGAGATGAAAATTTTCACACATTTTGCAAACACAAATTTCCAATTTAAAAGCATTCTTATCAATAAGCACAACTTAAAACATAAGCACTATTGGTTAGAACTTGAAAGATATTTTTTTGGTTTTTACATTCCATTTTTATTTTATTTTGACTTGTTATTATAAAAGTTTTCAATAGAAAAGCACCAGCAGTTATTAATACCCACTTACCTAATACCTAGATGTTAGTTATTAACATTTTAACTTTTTTGTTTCACTGAAGTGCTTTAAGATGAAAAGATATTACACCTTATCCCTAAATACTTTAGTATGAAAAATACATTTTCCTCCATTACCAGAATACTATCTTCACACCTAACAAAACTTAATGGAATTTCCCTAGTATTATCTAACACTGTGACTGTAGTCAGGTTTTTCTAGTTACCTACTGTATGTCTTTAAAAATTGGTTTGTTCAAGATAGTATTCAGTCAAGGACCACACAGTAATTTTTTTAATGAGAAATTTATTTTTTCTTATCCCCTTTTTAGTTGAAGTGTAGTTGATATACAATATTATGTTAGTAACAGAGGTAAAAACAGTGATTCAAAATTTTTATAGGTTATATTCCATTTAAAGTTATTATAAATACTGGCTATATTCTCTTTACTGTACAATATATCCTTGTAACTTATTTATTTTTTTATGGTAGTGTGTACCTCTTAACCCCCTCCTCTTAACTTGTCCCTCCCCACCTTCCCTTTCCTGACTGGTAACTACTAATTTGTTCTTTATTTCTATAAGTCTGTTTCTATTTTGTTATAACCATGCATTTGTTTTATTTTTTTAGATTTCACATATAAGTGATACTATACAGTATTTGTCTTTTTTCTGTCTCACTTATTTCACTAAGCATAATACTCTCCAGGTTCATCCATGTTTTGCAAATGACAAAATTTTCGTTATTTTTATGGCCGAGTAATATTCTACAATGTGTGTATATATGTGTGTGTGACATTCTCTTTATCCATTCATCTGTTGATAGACACTTTGGTCCTTTCCGTATCTTGGCTGTTGTAATGTTGCTGTGAACATTGGGATGCATGTATCTTTTTGAATTAGTGTTTTCATTTTCTTCAAATATATACCCAGGAGTAGAATTGCTAGATTATATATTAGTTCTGGGGCTTCCCAGGTGGCACTAGTGGTAAAGAACCCACCTGCCAATGCAAGAGACATGGGTACAATCCCTGGCTCAGGAAGATCCCCTGGAGAAGGGAATGGCACCTGACTCCAGCATTCTTACCTGGAGAATCCCATGGACTTAGCATAGGTGGCTACAGTCCATAGAGTTGCAAAGAGTCAGACAACTGAAGCGACTTGGCATGAACACAATGTTAATTCTATACTTTAGTTTTTTGAGGAATCTTCATAGTATTTTCCATAGTGGCTGCACCAATTTACATTCCCACCAGCTTTGTACAAGGGTTCTCTTTTCTCCACATTCTCACCAACGTTTATTATGTGTGGTCTTTTTGATGATAGCCTTTTTGACATCTGTGAACTGATACCTCATTTTAGTTTCAATTTGTTTTTCTCTTTCATCTTTTCATGTGACTGTTGGCCACCTGTTTTAGCTTTTGGGGAAATGTCTACGCTGGTCCTTTGCCCAATTTTTAAATTGGTCTGCTTATTTGTTTTAATTTGAATTGTATGGACTTTTTTAATAAGTTGGATATTAACCCCTTGTCAGTCATATAGTATGCAAATAATTTCTCCCATTCAGTAGGTTATCTTTTCATTTTGTCAGTGGTTCCCTTTGCTGCACAAAAGCTTTAAGTCCCATGGACTTAATTAAGTCCCATAACCACATAGTATGTTTGATTCTTAGGTCTCTTACATGTTTTCTAGATCAGAATAGTTCCTCACCACTACCTTTTCTTTTTCATGATAGTGACTTATTAAGAAACCATGGCATCTCTCCTATAGAATATCTCGCCCTTTGCCTTTGTCTCTTCTATCTCATATTGTCACTTAACTTGTTTTAACTAGAAAAGTTCTGATATAAGGTGATTCAAATATTGGTAAATATTGATAGCAGGAATTTATATTTTATGCTAGCTAAAATATAAAGTTGCTATAATTTATTAAAATTTATAAAAATTAAGCTGTTCCAATTTGAAAGATATTCCTGGATCATCTAACTTATTTTTTACTGAAGTATAATTGTTTTATAATGTCGTGTTAGTTCCTAGTGTACAGCAAAGTAAATCAACTACGGATACCTATATCCCCTTCGTTTTGAAACTCCCTCCCACCTGACCGCCATCCCACCCCTCTAGGTCATCACAGAGACTGTGCTGCGCTCCATGTGCCCTTACAGTAGCTTCAGTCTAGCTCATGGAGCTCAGCACATGCTAAGTTGCTTCGGTCGTGTCGGACTCTGCGACCCTATCGACTGCAGCCCGCCAGGCTCCTCTGTCTGTGAGATTCTCCAGGCAAGAATACTGGAGTGTTGCCTTGTCCTTCTCGAGTGGATCTCCCTGACTCAGGGATCAAATCCAGGTCTCTTACATCTCCTGCATTGGACAGGAAGGATCTTTACCACTAGTGCCACCTCAGAAGCACTACAGGAGTTTCCCAGTAGCTGTTTATTTTACATATGAAACCTATTTCCAGGTCAGGAATAGAGACACAGATGTAAAGAATAGACATAAGGGCACAGCAGGAGGAGGAGAGTGGGACAAATTGGGAGAGTAGCATTGACATATACACACTACCGTAGTCATATAATTTAACAAGCCATCTCAAATTCTGTACATGGGTTAAACCAGAGTTACAATCAAATAGCAAAAACAGAATGATGCAAAACTAAAAATTACCACTATTCTTACTCCCCAGAGGCAACGGTTGTTACAGTTTCATGTATATTCTTTGAAAATTTTTCTCGGAATATTTAAGCAAGAATACTTGAAGTATGTATACTATAGGATTTTTAGGGAAACATTGATTATGCTAAACGATGCTGTTCTTACAACTGGCTATTTTTCAATTCTGTTAGTAGTCCTGATAATTTAATATTATCTCTGATCCGTTCTCCACAGAGCCATTGGAGTTACCTTTCTAAAGCTTAACTCAGATCTTGTTTCTCTCATGCTTAAAACCACTGAGTGGCTTTCCACGGCACTTTCCATCCATAAAATGTGCTTCATCACTGTGGTCTCCAAAGCCATATGACATGCCTCTGCTGATTTTAACTCTTCTCATAAAGTCTTCCTCTCGTTTATTATGCTTTAGTCACACTGCTTTTCTTTCAGTTCCTTGAACGTGTCATCAAGGCCCCATTTGAGCTTTTGCACTAGCTTTTCCTCTGTCTTGAATTCCCTCACTCCAGAATTTCTTATGATTGGCTTCTCCTGGTCATTCGTGTCTCTGCTCCAAATTATTTAGAGATACCTTTCCTATCCACACAGTTTTAATTGTCAACAGAGCACTGATCGCTGATAGTTTCTCATTTACCAAATTGTTTATTTACATTTTGTCTGTATCTGTCTCTACAGGCAGACAGGAACACAAATACACATACACATACATTCTCTTAAATGCACAGATATACACCTACATTTAAATACAAACCTCATGAGAACTGGGACCTTGTTTATCTTTTTTTAGGGTCTAGCATAATTCCTGACATATAGTAGGTACTCAGTATTTATTCAATTAATTTATCTTGGAATTTTTTCTCTTCAGTCTTTCTGATTTCCTTCCAGTACACAGCAGTGGGGGTGTGTCATTATTTAACTAATCCTTTATTGGAAATTTAGACTGCTTCTAGTTTTTATTTATCTTTTTGCCATTTCAGGCAATTCTGTAAAAAAAATGCCCTTGCATCTTATTCTTCCCATGTTATAAATTACTCAGAGTGGAATTACTAGATTCAAAACATGCATATTTTTTAAAATATTACTTTTGCCCCACAATAAATTTATACCAGTTATATTTCTACCAACTGTACAATGAGATGTCACATTTTGTCACACCCTGGCCAACAGTGAGTATTATGAAACTTAATAATGTTTGACAATCTAATGAATAAAGATAATTTTTATTTGACATTTTAAGGATTGCCAGTGTACTTTAGATTTTTGGTTACAAGTAACAGAAAATCGACTTAAATCAGTTTTCAAAGTTGTTGTGGATCATATAACTAAGATATACAGAAATGGGTCAGTTAAGGTAAGCTGGATCCAAGGGCTCCTCAGTGTCATAAGATGCTGTCTCTCTTATACTTCTCTGCATTGGCATCATTCACAGTCAGGCTTCTCTGTTATAGAACTGATGCCTTTGTAACCCTACCAGGAACAGAAAATGCTTCTTTCTCAAGTAGTTGCAGCAAAGTTTCATCGAAATAACTTGAATTGTGTACTCATTTCTGTACCAATCTTACTGACCATATAGCTAGAATATGCTGATTGACAGGTCTGGATCACAAGACTACCCAGCAGGTCTGGTAATAGAGTCAGCCTCCTGAACCAGAGAGACCAAGAGTGGGGAAGGAGTGGTTCATAGAAGAGGAAGGAATAATGAATGCTGAATAGCAAAAGGATAGGTATCATTGTATCATATGACCTAGTGATATTTTCTTACATATAGTCCATTGATTTTTCTGTGAATTGCCTGTTCGTCTCATTTGCTCATATACTTAATTGGATCATTCCTTGGTATTTTTATTGATTGGTATGAGGTTTTGTCTTTTTTTCTTTTTATTTTTTTAAAGAAAACTAATGTCTCATCGTATGTGCTATAAATACTTTTCACTATATATTGTCTTTGGTGTCACCGACTTGATGGCATCACCAACTCAGTGGTATCACCAACTCAATGGACATGAGTTTGAGCAAGTTCTGGAAGTTGATGATGGACAGGGAAGCCTGGCGTGCTCCAGTCCCTGGGATTGCAAAGAGTCAGACATGGCTGCGCAACTGAACTGACTGACTGAAGTATTATCTTTAGATTTTTGCCTAAAAATTTCATCTAAAATTTCTATGTGGAAATCTAAAATATTGTCTAGTCAGATCAATTAGTCTTCATTCATTCAGGATTTATGATGCATCTAAAAAGAACCAGGTAGTGTATTAGATTGCCAAAGAAAGGTAATGCCAAAGAATGCTCAAACTACCGTACAATTACACTCATCTAACACACTAGTAAAGTCATGTTCAAAATTCTCCAAGCCAGGCTTCAGCAATACGTGAACCATGAACTTCCATATGTTCAAGCTGGTTTTAGAAATGACAGAGGAACCAGAGATCAAATTGCCAACATCCGCTGGATCATGGAAAAAGCAAGAGAGTTCCAGAAAAATATCTATTTCTGCTTTATTGACTATGCCAAAGCCTTTGACTGTGTGGATCACAAGAAACTGTGGAAAATTCTGAAAGATATGGGAATACCAGAACACCTGACCTCCCTCCTGAGAAACCTATATGCAGATCAGGAAGCAACAGTTAGAACTGGACATGGAACAACAGACTGGTTCCAAATAGGAAAAGGAGTACGTCAAAGCTGTATATTGTCACCCTGCTTATTTAACTTCTATGCAGAGTACATCATGAAAAACACTGGGCTGGAGGAAGCACAAGCTGGAATCAAGATTGCCAGGAGAAATATCAATAACCTCAGGTATGCAGATGATACCACCCTTATGGCAGAAAGTGAAGAGGAACTAAAAAGCCTCTTGATGAAAGTAAAAGAGGAGAATGAAAAGGTTGGCTTAAAGCTCAACATTCAGAAAACAAAGATCATGGCATCTGGTCTCATCACTTCATGAGAGATATGTGGGGAAACAGTAGAAACTGTAAGACTTTATTTTTCTGGGCTCTAAAATCACTGCAGATGGTGATTGCAGCCATGAAATTAAAAGACCCTTACTCTTTGGAAGGAAAGTTGTGACCAACTTAGACAGCATATTAAAAAGCAGAGATATTACTTTGCCAACAAAGATCTGTTTAGTCAAGGCTATGGTTTTTCTAGTGGTCATGTATGGATGTGAGAGTTGGACTGTGATGAAAGCTGAATGCCGAAGAATTGATGCTTTTGAACTGTGGTGTTGGAGAAGACTCTTGAGAGTCCCTGGGACTGCAAGGAGATCCAACCAGTCCATCCTATAGGAGGTCAGTCCTAGGTGTTCATTGGAAGGACTGATACTGAGGCTGAAACTCCAAAACTTTGGCCACCTGATGCAATGAACTTACTCTTGGAAAAGACCCTGATGCTGGGAGGGATTGGGAGCAGGAGGAGAAGGGGACAACAGAGGATGAGATGGCTGGATGGCATCACAGACTAGATGCACACGAGTTTGGGTGAACTCCGGGAGTTGGTGATGGACAGGGAGGCCTGGCGTGCTGCAGTTCATGGGGTTGCAAAGAGTCGGGCACAACTGAGCAACTGAACTGACTGACTATTAGATACCTGGCTCAGAGGATACAGAGACAAATTAAACATAGGACATTCCCTTGAAGGGCTTATCTGCTGTGGGGGAAAAAAAGTTATGAACTTGCCTCACTATTACCAGATGAGCTGCCACAAACATGTAGTGATTCCAGTTCAGTTCTGTTCCATTGCTCAGTCGTGCCCGACTCTGCGACACCATGAATTGCAGCACGCCAGGCTTCCCTGTCCTTCACCAACTCCTGGAGTTCACTCAAATCTACAAATAAAATTTTAACTGCTTCCAGAAGAATGGTTTGAAATTCCTTGGTCAGTTAATAACAGAGTCAGGGAATTTATTTGAGCACAGAATTGTCTATAGGTATGATTTCTATTTTGTCATAACTGAGAGTTTTAAGAATGATGATAAAACTAGAAGCAGGAATTCTTGAAGCTGCTTCTAAGGGTTTCCAAGCCATCAGTTACTATAATGAGAGATAACAAGATAAACTAGATATGTTAGAAGTACAGTTGTGTTGAATGTTGAGCTAATAACTAAAAAAAATACTTAGAAGCCAATTAGTCAGCTCTACTCAGCTTTAAGCTGTATCCAGCACACAGTTTCAGCTCATATTGTAAAACGTACAGCTATCACCCAGCAATGTGATCTTGATTTGACTTTTCTTCATTGTCTTCATCTATAACATTAAGGAATTGAATTACTAGGCCTGTAAGGTTCATTCCATTTCTGAGGATCCATGATGGACAAGGAATCTTATAGACAATTTTAGAAAAAAAAAATGACATCAAGATCAGAACTTCATATTTAGCAATGAAAAAGTAGTGCAGTGTTGTGGAAAGTGTAGAGGCCCAGGCACCTGTTTCCATGTCATGAAATTAGGTTCTTAACGAATACCAGGTCCACCTCAGAGACTTTTGAAAATCAGTCTTATACATTAGCAGTTGTAGCAACTGTAGTGGACTCTTAAACATTTTTACATTTAAATAGAATCCTAATGCCGTGAATATAAGTATTTTCAAGTTATTTAGATATGCTAGAATTCAATGTTATTAATTTAATTGGAACTCTCATTTTCCCTTGAAAGTCCTTTTTATTCTTATTTTGTTTTATTTTTAAGCTATTTTAATGGTATTGACCATACCTCATCAATCCACATTATTTAAAGATATTGAAATCAACTCTGTGCTCAGACTTTTATATTCTCTAAGAGTCCTTTTAGTGTCTCATATAGTAACATTCACTCAATAAGTATTTTTAATTTAGATCATTTCTGTTCTTCATTTCTACCTATTTTATTTAATTTATGTATCTGCTCTATATAAAAGACTTGATAAAACTTGTAAGGTTTCATAAATTAGGGAAACATTGATAAAGCCTAAGAGAATAGACCATTCAGGTATGACCTAAATCAAATCCCTTATGATTATACAGTGGAAATGAGGAATAGATTTAAGGGACTAGATCTGATAGAGTGCCTGATGAACTATGGATGGAGGTTTGTGACATTGTACAGGAGACAGGGATCAAGACCATCCTCATGGAAAAGAAATGCANTGGATGTGAGAGTTGGACTGTGAAGAAAGCTGAGTGCCGAAGAATTGATGCTTTTGAAGACTGTTGGAGAAGACTCTTGAGAGTCCCTTGAACTGCGAGAATATCCAACTAGTCCAGCGTAAAGGAGGTCAGTCCTGAGTATTCATTGAAAGGACTAATGTTGAAGGCGAAACTCCAATACTTTGGCCACCTCATGCAGAGTTGACTCATTGGAAAAGACCCTAATGCTAGGAAGGATTGTGTACAGGAGGAGAAGGGGACGACAGAGGATGAGAATGCTGGATGTCATCACCGACTCGATGGACATGAGTTTGGGTAGACTGTGAGTTGGTGATGAGCAGGGAGGCCTGGCAGGCGGCAGTTCATGGGGTCACAAAGAGTCAGACGCAACTGAGCGACTGAACTGAACTGAACTGAAGAGAACAGAAGGGAAAAGAAAATAGGAAAAGGAAACCAAAAACAAAAGTTAACAATCAAAAATATATACTATAATTATTCTAATCAGATTTTTTCAAAGTACATTTTAACAGAGACTAGTTCTATTGCACTTAGCAGCAAAACAAAAGAAAGATGAGGTTCTAGTTAGAACAGACACAATTAAGCAATGCTGCTTACAGTAATATTTCTCAGTGCCTTTCGTAATGTAAATCTCCATAAGCATCTGTCAGGAATTTTGTCTCATACAATAAAACTCACATTTTATCCAGAAACAAAGCTTTTTGTGATACTATCGCTGAAACAAATTTCTCTCAGTATTCAAAACAGGTAAATTAAGCGATAGAGCAGAGAAAATCCTCAACAGCATTTCTTCAGTAAATTTACCAGTGTTTCATGTAGAGATGGTAATGTTATGCATGTAATTTCCATCAATTTTATATTGAAAATAGTGCTTTTTGCAAGCTATACAGGCTTTATGGCAGTGTTAGAATTTGAATTATAGTAATAAAGTGTCATAGAGGTAAAATTATTTTTAAATTTTGCATTGTTATTATCATAATTTTCTGCAATATGTTAAGCATCAACTTGTGATGTACAAACTCACAAGGACAAAATAACTAATCTAGTAGCAAGCTGTAAACTTTCAGTTATAAATTTCACATGGGAATCCCTAAAGAGCACAGAGGTGGCTATATCTAAATGCCTACTGTTTGAGAGAAAATAAAACTGATTGTTGCTGTGGTAGTTATGGTGAAAATTGAAAAATTGCAAAATAATGTATGAATTTCATTAAGTGTAGTTTTAGGTGTTTTTTTAAAATTATAATTCTATCTTATTTATTTACTAAATCCAAGTGGTATTGACGTTGCATTAGTTGCTCAGTTTTTAAAAGGGTAACAAATGTACAGCCTTATCACTTTGTACATGGGTTAGGTAGGTGGTATATGGGCTTCCCAAGTGGTGCAGTGGTAAACAATCCACCTGCAGATGCAGGAGATGCTGGAGATGTAGGTTGAATCCCTAGGTCAGGCTCCTGGAGGAGGAAATGGCAACCTGCTCCAGTATTCTTGCCTGGAAATTTCCATGGAGAGAGGAGATTTGCGGGCTACAGTCTGTGCAGTCACAAAGAGTCAGACAAGTGACTGAGTAGGTAGTTATAGGTAGGTGAATAACTGATTGATGATAGGGAGGTAAGTAAGTAGGTAGATAGTTTGGTACATAGGCCAAATAGATGGATGGATAGAGATAGATAGATCTATTGGGATCTCATAAGAAGATATGTCATCTGTGATGAAACTCATTTCCTGAACAGATATTTTGAAGCATTTTTCCTTTAAATAAAGTATTGCTTCTTGATTGAAGAAAAATAAGTACAAGCCAAACTATTTATACTTGTTTTATAAAATGTATTTCTAAATGCATCAGATGAAAATTCAACAGTAGACATGTATTTTAAGAAATTACTCATGGAGGCATGTATAAACTTTAATACAGGGCAGCTGTTTCCTACAACATACTATTCTGTAAAACACTCCAATAAAATGACTTTGATGGAACTTGAATACAATAAAAAGTGTACAGATTTATTTTTATTTTTTCTACTTTCAAGTAGTTGAAGGAAGCCTGGAAAAGATTAGAAGAAGGGCCATGAGGCCCTTTTGGGGGTTTTGGTTTTGTAAGGCCTTGTAGAACAGTGTCAGGTAAGGTCAATCCTGAGAGATTGTGTAGACATTTTATGTATATGAAAGATCAATAAGCCTATTCAAGACAGAATAAAGTACTCAACATTTAAATGCTCTGAAAAAATAATAATATTATAATTTATAATGTTGAGTTAGAAAAACTTATCTGTTCATCTAAAAAGTATAAAATATGTGCATGCATGCTCAGTCGTATCCAGCTCTTTGTAACCCCATGGACTGTAGCCTGCCAGGCTCCTCTGTCCTTGGAATTTTTCAGGCAAAATACTGGAGTTGTTTCCCATTTTCCCCTCTAGGGGATCATCCCGATCTGTGAATTGAGCCCACGTCTCCTGCTTTGGCAAGCAGATTCTTTAGCACTGTGCTACCTGAGAATACCATAAAATATATCAGCCAGTTTAAATGAACAACTTACTATTTTAATTTTTAATAGAACTCAACATTAATTTTATTGTAGTAATTGCCCCTTTACCAAAAAATCATATATTTATGTTAAATATTATTAATATTTTGCTGACATTCAATGAAATTATGTTGTTTTCTGTATGCAAGTAAAATTTTTGAGAGATAGTAACATTTAGCTGAGAATAAGGTTTAAGCCTTAGAATATTTGAAAAATATATTTAAGCCAAAGTTTTGAAAACATTATTTAGTCTTTGTTAAGTCATAATTAAGTGTAAGGGAAAAGAACATAATTTATAAATAGTTTTAATATTCAGGATAAGAATCCTTGCAAATAAGAGTTTATTATGAAAATTCTAAAAGACTTTTTAGCTGCTGACATATTGTATTGTTTGAATTAGTCCCCTGGGACCCAAAGAAAAAGCTTACAAGCAATTTATTAATCTTTCTTTCTTGTGTAACATTATTTATCTTCCATTGAAACACTAATTTTCTACTACTTCTCTTGTTAAAATTAAGCTTGGGGGGGGGAAATTCATAGCTAACTAGTAATATTACATTTTGAATTAAAGGAATTATATATTTTACATATTATTCATCTTTTGCTTTCTAGAGAAGCTTTTGTTTCTTACAGTGTGCAACCTAAACCAAAGCAGTGTAGCTATTAGGTTTTATATGAATGGATTCCATATGCCATTAAGTCAAAATTAGACAAATCTTAAGCTAAGGCAGTTTGCTATTTGAAATTGTGAGTACTATATGTTAGAAAATCTTGATAAATGGTGTCCTGGGAAGTTTGAGACAATGGTCTGACTAACATATACTTTGTTGAAAAAAATATATACATATACACACATATATAGTATCCTGAGCATTTTACCATGTGTTCCACTGTAGGGATTAATGTAATCAGTAGTGTAGTGGTGTTGCTAGGACAAGACTCAGTGGCCTTAACACAATGCTTTCCAGGGAATCTGAATTGTCTGGATTATTTCCATCAGCCTCAGATTTCCAGTTGAATTTAATAAAAAGAATACTTGCTACATCTGTATAATAACAGTGGGACTAAAATTCCAATATGTGTGGCTACTGTCTTTCACACTCTGGGTAACTTGCTATTAAGACAAGATTTCTCTGATGTGATGGTCACATGGCCAACTGCTTCTCTACTTCCTCACTCGATTTCCTGTGATCAAGCTAAATATTCATTATGGCTGTGGTTAGGTAGGCAAAATAACACCAAAATATTGGTTTTGCCTTAACAGGTTAAACTGACTCATCTCTGACAATCTAGTTTATGGAAACTTTCAATAAAACCTAGAGACCCTGCATACATAAATCATTTCTTGAGTGAATTTTAGCAAATGTAGTGATTATCAAAATCAAATGTCAATATCAAAATCAAATTTGGTAAAAATATAATGCAAAATAACACATAGTCTATCGTTAAAATGAATTCACAGTAAATACGTTCAAGTAAAGAGTTATAATGTTGAATATCTAATATGACTGTATGAAACACAGTGCTTCTTTTTCTCTTTTTACAGCCAATCGGTGCTTTGAACCCAAAGAGAGCTGTGTTTTATGCAGAGCGCTACGAGACCTGGGAAGATGATCAGAGTCCTCCCTACCATTACAACACACATTATTCTACGGCAACATCCACCTTATCCTGGCTTGTTCGAATTGTGAGTGCCTTCATTAAGTTACAGTTTACTATCTCAGAGTATTTAATATAAGGAAATTAAATAAAAATCAAATATACTTATTAGTTTTAAGCAGAGATTAGAGACCACTGAAGTAGAAATGAAAGATGCCAAACTCTAGCAAAACCTAATTCCTTTTTGTTAATGAGTTGCCTTATTTGCAAAATTGGGTTAGAAAGATAGATTGAGTTTCTTAAACCTAAACCATTCACAAAAGGAACCAGACTCCTAGATTGTGTCCTTAATATCCGTGTTTTCCTTTCTCACTGATTGTCACCAGCTGGCATTCTTCCCAGCCCTCCCAGTCTTGCTTCTGAGGTTGTGTATTTTAAAAACAGTTTTCTTAATGTTTTTGAAGACTACTTTCTGTTACTTTGTCTTTCTCCTAAGACATAAATAAGTTCAAATCTCTCCAATCTTTTAAATGCATACTTACACAATGACTCAGCTGGCTAAGAATCTGCCTGCAATGCAGGAGACACAGGAGACAGGAGTTCGATACCTGAGTCAGGAAGATCCCCTGGAGGAGGAAATGGAAACCCACTCCAGTAGTCTTGCCTGGAGAATCCCATGGACAGAGGAGCCTGGCAGGCTACAGGCCATGGAGTCATAAAGGAGTTGGACACAACTGAGTGACTACGCACACAGTTTACATGTACGCGTACTTTCAGACTTACCCACATACATGCATGCCTCCTCCCAGCCCCCACCCACTCTTTAGTGACTTCCCATGTCTCCCCCCTCCATAGTCAAAGGCGCTAGAAGCACATCCTCTACTCTCCAGCTCTGCACTGGTCTCTATCACCGCAGTCAGTCTTTATCCTGCTTGATGCAGGTTCCACTCCCACCACTTTACTGAATTGTCTCTGTGAAGGTCACCATGGCAGAGCTCCATGGTGTATCTGAAGCATGTGGCACCATTGCTCACCTCCTCCTACTTGAAGTTGCTCCATCTCATGGCTCCTCTGACAATATCCTCTGTTGATCTCCCTCCTGTCATTCTAACTGTCCTGCCCTCCTCAGTTTTCTTTTTCTCAATAGTTCTGTTCCCCAGGATTTTCCTAGGTATGTTATCTGGACTATATCTTTCAGTTCTAAACTAATGACTGCCAGCTTCTCTCTTCATTGCAGACATTTCTCTTGGGCTCCTAACCTGTATTTCTAGGATATGAATATATTTGGTTATTTCTGTGTCTTTCTATATTTTTCTACCTGAACACCTCACAGTACTACAAACAACGTTTCCAAAAATAAACTTCTCATCTCCCTCATAAATGTGCAGGGGTGTTTCCTACTGATTACTTATCTAAATAATCTGCATTTATTGCACCCAGTACCTAACCTAGATATTTCTTCCATTTTATCAGCCCCTTACATCCAGTCTGACATCACATGTGATAGGTTCTACCATCTACAGTCTATCTCTGTTCTCTATTAACTCTGGCACTTCCTTAGTTCAGGTTCCTGTTCTTTCTCATCTATATTATTGCAAAAGATCTTAACAAAATTTCTTTGCCTTGGTTTTGCCCTCTCCAGTCTAGTCTAGTTGAGAGCAATTACTGGAGTCAGATGGCCAGATAGTTTTAAAACTATAAATGACTGTGGAGTAAATCTCTGAATCAATACAATCAATAATGCTATCTCTTCTTACCAAAATATACTTCAGACTACTCTGTTGCATGATGCTGATTTGCCTCAGAAACACATTGACAAAGTAGGGAATGCATCTCCAACTGACAAGGGTTTTTTCCCCACTGCCTAAAAAAACAGTTTGGTTTAGAGAGTTTCCTCAAGCAAATTGAACTCATTACAAACATATAGTATGCGTATGTTTTAGGTAACTTGTAAATTAATGGTAGGTAATGTACTATAAATAATTACTGTTATGAAAAAAGTTTGTCAGAATTATGATTCAGTTTAATTGGATGCCTGTTTCATATTTTTCATAATCCTAAACCAAAGTAAGAAATTAAAGTTTATCTTAATCTTTAAGGAAACAAACTCAAATCTTATTTTAAAAAACAAAGTCTGTAATTATAAACTAAGGGAAAAGACAAAACTTTTTTAGACCAAAGCTATTTGTCTGATTTGTTCAAAAATTCACCTTAACTATGTAAATTTGGATCCTTTTATAAAAATATTTCTGAGCTAGCCATTTATGAATTTTTTTAACTCTAGGACTTTTAGAGAAGTTCTATTTTTAAAAAACTTTCCGTTAATTTGGGGAGAATATTAGATTTATACATGTCTGTTTACCACTATAAACCAATCAGAACAAAACACCTTTAGTTTATGGGTTGTAATAACTTATTAATTTTCTCCAGGTGCAAGAAAATACTAGACACTCATATAAAGAGGTAAAGGCTTTTCTGAATTACAGTCACACATATATAGAGAACTATAGCAGCAGTTTCAGCCACAGGTCAAAACAGAACACAGAAACCTAAAAATTTACCAGTCAAGATCTCAAACATCTGGTGTCCTTTACAATAAATGTAAAATATTTTATCTGAGCTCAAAAATAGACCAACAAGAAAACAAAAAGCAAGAAACAGTTATTGCTTTAGTGAGCCATCACCCTGGGGGACATAAGACACCTTTTTAGGGTATCTTTGGATTAAAAACAAGTCAGGAACCATTTCTGAAGAAACCATTATCAAGTCGGTTAGTTTAAGAATTATATTGACAGTATATTATACATATTATAGTATTTTGAGATATATAAAATGATATTCAATGGCTTTTGTATAATCAAATAAGTCTAAAATTGGTTTTCTAAGAATTTAAGTATGAATTTATAAAAATACTTATTGTCAACAGCTTGATTTAAGTTAACAGTTTTCTATCCCTGATAAACTAAACATTGTATCAAATAATAAATTATAATTCGCCCCTAAATTTATTTCTTATTCTAGAGAAGTGGAGTACAAATTTGACTCTCTGCAGGGGTACAGCAGAAATGCTATCCTTGTTTATCCTACACATGCCCTTTTAAAATTGTCTATAGCTGTGCTGAACAGCAGAAATGTAATGCAAGCTGCTTATGTATATAATTTAAATTTTCTAGTAGCCACATTTAAGAGTATAAAGAAACAAGAAGTAAGAAGAGTAAGAGTAAAAAGGTGAGATTAGTTTAATAAATATATTTGTTAGCCCAGTAGATCCAAAATGTTGTAATTTCAACATATAACCAATATAAAAATTGTAAATAAGATATTTCACTTGGTTTTTCTTTTGGTGTTCTTTGAAATCTAGATGTATTTTCTACCTCTAGCATATTCAGCTTGAACTCACTATAATTTTAAGTATTCAGTAGTCACATGTGACCTCTGGCTACTACATTGAAAGAAGAAATCTATAGGGTTGCTTTTATGGGAACTCATTTAGCCAGTGCATCTCAAGTTGTACTGTTATTAATAGAAGTATCACAGTCTAATAGCTTACTAAGTGTTTAACTTAATGGCCCAAGGAATTGTGATTTCCTCACTCCCATCTCAAGGAGTTTATGAAGTAGAAAATACATTAAAATTTGTGTCATTGAAAATTTGTTCATAAAAATAAAATACAGATTAAAATAAATATCTGTTCTTTATCTTTCAAGCCTTCTAGACCCAAAGTCATTAAACTCATTATTAGTTTCAGTCAATATATTTAGTATGACATTGATAATAATTGCTTTAAAATGCAAATTAGCGACATACCTCATTACTTGAAATTTAAAAGTATTATTCTAGACACACCACCAGTAAAGTCACTTGTCTAAATTGTAAGTTTCTGAAAAAGCTGTTTCTCTGCTACCTGCTCTTGGGCAAATGATGAATAAACTGTTACAAAATTTTTGAGTTTGTTCAGATATTAAATAGTATAAAAGGACACATTTTACTTGGAATATTTTTGCTTTAAATCTTACCCTGAATATAAAATATATTCAATGAAGTAATTAAATTGGACTCTTATATCCTTTAGTAACCTATTCAAGTTCCAAATTCAGTATATTCAACCTACCTGTTCAAAATTCCATTGTCAAACATGTAATCATAATTTTCAGGAGTTTAAATAGGTTGTACAACAAGTTAATTGATAAATAAATTGTTTAGAACTTGGAACTTACATCATAAATTGTGAGTTGCCTTGAAAGCCTACCCAAAAGCCTATTTAAACTGTAATATATCTTCAGCAGTATATATTTGTAGTGGGAAAAAAAATAGTAAAAGCACCTAATGCAAGCATTGTAATTAAGACCAAAATGCCGTGCTACTGAATAGAGTATTGCCGTCCTGTTTCTCTTGATTGCTGATGCTTACAGACAATGTATGTTTACTTTGAGAAAGATGAGGATTCTTAAACAAGAGCCTGGTGTATGGGAAACACAAATGTTTCTGAAGATTCTAAAAGATATTTCTGGTTTCTTTTGAAAACACTGGGAGAAAATAAACTTCTGAAGTTAGACACAGCACAGTGTAAACAATGATTCCTCCATTTCTGAGAGTGTGACCTTTCTCAGATGTAAAACGAGGATAATTCCACCCACTTAAATATGCAGATAACATATGGCAGAAAGTGAAGAGGAACTAAAAAGCCTCTTGATGAGAGTGAAAGTGAAGAGTGAAAAAGTTGGTTTAAAACTCAACATTCAGAAAACGAAGATCATGGCATCTGGTCCCATCACTTGATGGGAAATAGATGGGGAAACAGTAGAAACAGTGTCAGACTTTATTTTTCTGCGGTCCAAAGTCATAGCAGATGGTGACTGCAGCCATGAAATTAAAAGACGCTTACTCCCTGGAAGAAAAGTTATGACCAACCAAGATAGCATGTTGAAAAGCAGAGACATTACTTTGCTGACAAAGGTCCATCTAGTCAAGGCTTTGGTTTTTCCTGTGGTCATGTATGGATGTGAGTTGGACTGTGAAGAAAGCTGAGCACTGAAGAATTGATGCTTTTGAAGTGTGGTGTTGGAGAAGACTCTTGAGAGTCCCTTGGGCTGCGAAGAGATCCAACCAGTCCATTCTGAAGATCAGCCCTGGGATTTCTTTGGAAGGAATGATGCTAAAACTGAAACTCCAGTACTTTGGCCACCTCATGTGAAGAGTTGACTCATTGGAAAAGACTGATGCTGGGAGGGATTGGGGGCAGAAGGAGAAGGGGACGACAGAGGATGAGATGACTGGATGGCATCACTGACTCTATGGGCATGAGTCTGAGTGAACTCTGGGAGGGTGATGAACAGGGAGGCCTGGCGTGCTACGATTCATGGGGTCACAAAGAGTTGGACACGACTGAGCAACTGAACTCAACTGAACTGAACTGAAAGGATAATAGGGATGATTGGGTTAGTTAACTGAGATAATACAGTGCCATGCACAAAAAGTGCTGATAACTTTAGTTCCCTTCCCTTTAGTCTTTATTTTGCTTTATATAATTTCAAGGTATATATATCTTTTCTTTGATAAAATTATGTCCCGACACTATTACCAAGGAATGAGGTTTTTTTCAAATGAAACGAGAAAGAAGAGAAGAGGGGAGAGGGGTGTAAAAAAGACTCTTCTGGATGACTGAGCAGAAGTCATGTAAGACAGAAAAATAAAGGAATTGTCTAAAGAGCAGAGGGGAAGAGTGACAGAGTTGGATGGCCCAGGAAGGATGAGTTGTCTGCGATCAGATCATGAGAGGGCTTTTCTGGTGGCTCAGATGGTAAAGAATCTGCCTGCAATGCAAGAGATATGGATTCAGTCCCTCGTCAGGAAGATCCCCGCTGCTGCTGCTGCTGCTGAGTCACTTCAGTCGTGTCTGACTCTGTGCAATCCCATAGACAGTAGCCCACCAGGCTCCCCTGTCCCTGGGATTCTCCAGGCAAGAACACTGGAGTGGGTTGACATTTCCTTCTCCAATGCATGAAAATGAAAAGTGAAAGTGAAGTTGCTCAGTCGTATCCAACCCTAAGCGACCCCATGGACTGCAGCCTTCTAGGCTCCTCCATCCATGGGATTTTCCAGGCAAGAGTACTGGAGTGGGGTGCCATTGCCTTCTCCCAGGAAGATCCCTAGAGAAGGGAATGGCAACCCACTCCAGTATCCTTGCCTAGAGAATTCCAAGGACAGAGGAACCTGACAGGCTATAGTCCATCGGATCGCACAGTCACACATGACTGAGCGAGTAACACTTTCACTTTCTTTTCACATCATTGGAAGGCAGGACAGGTTGTTAGTGTCCTTGCAGGCAACAAAGGTTATGACGTAATTCAGTAGGGCTCGTACTTCCCATGTAGGACAGGCTAGTTTGACTTTCTGTCCCTGAGGAAGAGTTGGAAGGTTAGGATAGATATAATCAGGAGAAAGAAGTCTGCCATTAGCCATTTATACTGCAGGACAGGACCTGAAGTTGTTAAAGCACAACAAGTCCAAGTATTTTAATTTCTGAAATTTCTGTTTAACATTTATTTATTTGTCCACCTTATCTCCAAAGTCAAAAATTTTCTAGGAGAATGATAAAATATCTAATATGGTGATATACACATAGAAAGAAAGGAACATGGGTTCAATCTCGGGGTCGGGAAGATCCCCTGGAGGAGGAAGTAGCAACCCACTCCAATATTCTTGCCTCGAGAATCCCATGGACAGAGGAGACTGACGGGCTACAGTCCACGGGGTCACAAAGAGTCAAACACGACTGAGTGACTGAGCACACACACATTGAAAATGTTGGATCAACATGTGTCAGGTGAATAAATATTAAAGTTTCTTAAGCTTAATATAGAGCTTGATCCTCTGTGTTAGTCAAGCATGAATCAAATGAAGCAGAAAGTCCTTGGACTGTGCCTTGAAGGTAGTATGGTAACACATGCAAAAAGGTGATCTCTGCAGTGAGCAGGGCTTGAAAGATCATTACCCACTTATAAACAAATAGGTTATCCCTTTCTGTTAGTACTCTACCACTGTAGCAGCTGCAGGCCTTCGGAAATAATGAGAATATATATCAGTAAAGTAGTATGTGACCCTCAAACAGTTGTTAACCAGATCTTTTTAAAGGCTGTGTGGAACAGCAAAAAAAATGTGGAATTCTTCAATATTCTGTGCTTTGGGTGCAACCAGATTCATAAACTTCGTGACCAGAAGTAATAATTCTTCAATTTCAGGTTTATTTTCACTGTGCCCATCTGCACTTATTCTTGGCTTGACTTCACTAAGGGTTCAAAACTAAGGAAGGGTTTGATAATTTGGGCTAGGGTAGAGATCAGCTTTTGGTGGTTGATGATAAGAAGTAAGACTCTTCATGTATAAATGAGTCTTCACTCAAGGTTAAAAATCATGAAGACAACTCAGATTCCTCTAAATTATTCTCTGCCTACTGCCTACAAAGAAAACATAAATGCCCTTACATCAGCATCCTAGAATAACGAAGAAGTGTATTCTGAAGATACAACTTTTTGGTCAAACTAGTAGTTAAAACTGACTAGAAAAACTATATCTTACTCTTATCCAACCATCCCCCTCTCCCAGCAGTACCTTGTATGTTTATGTATGTTCAAAAACATTAATTAAGCACTAACTGTGAACCAAGCACCATGCTTGGCTCTAAGGATAGAGGGATGAATAAGACCTAAGGAACTGTCAGTCTTGCTGGAGCCCAACATGGGTGCTTGACACAAGGCATGAAGCTGGTAGTCATCGTCACCACTCTGTGCCATCTCTGGTGCTACAGCCTGTCTCAATATTATTTAATCTGAATTACCCACCGGGTATTGTTATTCCCAGTTAACACAGATGAAGGAACTGAGATATAGTTACTTCATATTGCTACCTACTTGAGGTTAAGTAACTTGCTTAAGAGAGGTGAATGGTTCCACCAAGATTCAAACCTAGATCTGTCATATTTCATTCAGTTTACTGTTGCTATTTCTAGAATTTTTCTATCCTCACTTTAATTTAGTGATAAGATATGCTGCATTGACTACTTTATATTTAATAGGGAGTCTAAAATTTACAAAGCAAATTAGTGAAAGACATCCCTAAATTTTTTTTCCTAACTTATTTTTGGTGGCATCTATTTGTCTGTCAAATCACTTAAAATCTTAAACAACACTATAGACCTACTGGATACATATTTGATTTTGAGGTAAATCAGTAATACTCTCTTTACCTATATAGTGTTATATCATTCTTCATCTTATCCCTTTCACCATACTTTTCTGTCATTCAGTATTAGACATGAAAATTGGTGGCATGTTACAAAGTTATGAAATTGATGACATCTAGCCATACTAAATTTCAGGAAGATACTGAGGAATATAAATATTTCTAGCTGTTGCCGGACAACTGGAGTTTATGACGAGCGGCAAAAAGAGGAGTTTAAAGAAACAGAGTATGTTTTATGGATATAAAAGAATGAACAGAGATTATATATTAAGAAAAATAAAACCTAAATATGTAGGAAAGATTCCTTAATGTTATTGAACCTAGGAGTAACATGTCATTTATCCTAGATTTAAGAGAGAGGGACGGAACCATAGGAAAGTAAATATATACTCATCTTTGTTATGATGAGTAACATAACAAAAAAGCGGTAAATTTAAATGCGTTAGGACCTTGTGATAATGTTATTGCTAGGTTTCCTGCTAAGGGAATATGTACTTAATGACAGACACCATGTTGCAGTAAGGTAATAGTCACAGAATACTAGAAGGATTAGAGTTGATCTAGTCCTATCTGATTTGTTTCAGTGTCATTTCATTTGTTCCTTCAACGGATTATATTAATACATCGAGCAGCTTGGGTGTACCAGGAGTTCTTGTAAGTGTTGGAGACAAAACAGTGAATCTGGTAGTTGTTGCTCAGTCATGTTCGACTCTTTGCGACCCCGTGGACTGTGGCATCCCAAGCTTCCTTCACTATCTCCCAGAGTTTGCTCAAACTCGTGTCCATTGAGTTGGTGATGCCATCCAACCATCTCATCCTCTGTTGTCCCCTTCTCTTGCCTTCAATCTTTCCTAGCATCAGGGTCTTTTCCAATGAGTCAGATCTTTAAGTGGCAGCCAAAGTACTGGAGCTTCTGCTTCAGCATCAGTCCTTCCAATGAATATTCAGGGATAATTTTCTTTAAGATTGACTGGTTTGATCTCCTTGTTGTCCAAGGGACTTTGAAAAGTCTTCTCCAGCACCACAGTCCGAAAGCATCTTCAGTGTTCAGCCTCCTTTATGGTCCAACTCTCACATCCGTACATGACTTCTGGAAAAGCCATAGCTTTGGCTATATGAACCTTTGTTGACAAAGTAATGCCTCTGCTTTTTAATATGTTATCTAGGTTTGTCATAGCTTTTCTTCCAAGGAGCACTGGAACCTATTCATATAGTGGGGAAGATGGACAAGAAAAAGAGAAACAAATATTATATATTAATACATGTATATGGGATCTAAAAAATGGTACTGGTATACCCATTTGCAGGGCAGGAGCAGAAATACAGACATAGAGAACAGAAAGGTGGACTTGAGGGAAAAGGGGGTGAATTGAGAGATTGGGCTTGACGTATGTGCTGTGTAAAACAGCTAGTGGGAAGCTGCTGTTTAGCACAGGGAGCTCAATTCAGTGCTCTATGATGACCTAGATGGGTGGGATGGAGGGGTGGGATGGG
>SJYA01002027.1:395918-502963 GCA_006410615.1 Neotragus moschatus
GAGGAAATATATGTTGCCATTTGAACATACTGGAGAGCTTGGCCAATCAAGGGAGGTCTTTCAGAAGGAAACAACATCTTGGGCTGAGACTTAAAGGATAAGAAGAGCTTAACCAAGTCAGGATGATGAAGTAGAGGGTTAAGTTTGTAGCAGGAAGAGGGAATATCCCGTACAGAGGACGATAAATGAGACCAGCATGGCAAGACCTTAGGATGTGAATAAGGGAATGGCAAGAGATAAAGAGTTAAGCAGGTTCCATATCACTCAGGCTTCTCTTAAGACAATCAAATAGTTTCTGCTTTTTCCTAAGAGCTCTATAAAGCTATGGCAGGATTTCAGTCAAGGAGATTTGCATTTTAAAAACATTAGGTCATAATATAGTAGGTTTAGGAGACTTTCAGGTAGTCTAAGATGGACATCCTCTACATAATTTTCACACCATAGTGTCGGAGAGATTTTCTTATTGCAGTGATACTATGTGTGGCCTTAGTTATGAGAAATAAGATCTGAGTTATATGTTGACAACAATGCAAAGTCATTCATCATAAAATCACAGAGCACTAGAACTCCATCATTTTATAAATCAGAAGACTGAAGACCAAGAAGCAACATAAGCTGCCAAGGTTGCAGAGTGACAGGTGATTCAGCGACTCAGAGTGACTCAGACCAGCCCCTCTCAACAGGATCCTGCCTGAAAAGACAGGATCAACAAGGTCTCAAAAGGGTTTCAAAATGGTTTCCACCTCAAAAGGGTTTCCAAAAAAGTCATATTTTACAAAGAAAGAGAACAGTTGTGTTCAGAAGGGTCAAATTATTGATTTTCTTTTTCTTTTTCTTTTTTGTTTAGGAACCTTTCACAACCTTCTTCCTCAATGCAAATGATGGAAAATTTGACCATCCTAATCGAACATTCTCATCCGTCGCAAGGTCTTGGAGAACTAGTCAGAGAGATACTTCTGATGTAAAGGTAAGCTCTTTTATTTGTTGATATTAATTTCAAACTGTGTTGAAATTTTAATTTCTTTAAGTGAGTGTATAAGATACTTTATTCTGCAGCTTTGTTCCATCATATTTTAAAATTATGTGGTACACCTAAGAGGCTGTCTCTTATACACATCTTACATATAGCTGATTCACTTTGTTGTATAGCTGAAATTAACATTATAAAGCAACTATACCCCAGTAAAAAAATGTTTAAAAATCAGTTTCAAAAAATAGTCACAAATTCTTCAGGGATGTTTGAGGAAATATATGTTGCCATTTGAACATACTGGAGAGCTTGGCCAATCAAGGGAGGTCTTTCAGAAGGAAACAACATCTTGGGCTGAGACTTAAAGGATAAGAAGAGCTTAACCAAGTCAGGATGATGAAGTAGAGGGTTAAGTTTGTAGCAGGAAGAGGGAATATCCCGTACAGAGGACGATAAATGAGACCAGCATGGCAAGACCTTAGGATGTGAATAAGGGAATGGCAAGAGATAAAGAGTTAAGCAGGTTCCATATCACTCAGGCTTCTCTTAAGACAATCAAATAGTTTCTGCTTTTTCCTAAGAGCTCTATAAAGCTATGGCAGGATTTCAGTCAAGGAGATTTGCATTTTAAAAACATTAGGTCATAATATAGTAGGTTTAGGAGACTTTCAGGTAGTCTAAGATGGACATCCTCTACATAATTTTCACACCATAGTGTCGGAGAGATTTTCTTATTGCAGTGATACTATGTGTGGCCTTAGTTATGAGAAATAAGATCTGAGTTATATGTTGACAACAATGCAAAGTCATTCATCATAAAATCACAGAGCACTAGAACTCCATCATTTTATAAATCAGAAGACTGAAGACCAAGAAGCAACATAAGCTGCCAAGGTTGCAGAGTGACAGGTGATTCAGCGACTCAGAGTGACTCAGACCAGCCCCTCTCAACAGGATCCTGCCTGAAAAGACAGGATCAACAAGGTCTCAAAAGGGTTTCAAAATGGTTTCCACCTCAAAAGGGTTTCCAAAAAAGTCATATTTTACAAAGAAAGAGAACAGTTGTGTTCAGAAGGGTCAAATTATTGATTTTCTTTTTCTTTTTCTTTTTTGTTTAGGAACCTTTCACAACCTTCTTCCTCAATGCAAATGATGGAAAATTTGACCATCCTAATCGAACATTCTCATCCGTCGCAAGGTCTTGGAGAACTAGTCAGAGAGATACTTCTGATGTAAAGGTAAGCTCTTTTATTTGTTGATATTAATTTCAAACTGTGTTGAAATTTTAATTTCTTTAAGTGAGTGTATAAGATACTTTATTCTGCAGCTTTGTTCCATCATATTTTAAAATTATGTGGTACACCTAAGAGGAACTTAAAAATAATTTTGAGTGTCACAGAAAATGACTCAAGACTTTTATATTATTCAGTTAAGATGTTTTTGTTATTTAAAAAAATTCCCATCTAATTTAAATCGAATAATCGGTAGATGGAAAGAAAAGCCTATAAATTGCCTTTCCTGCTGTTCACTCAATATTTGGCCCATTCCAGAAAACACAGCAGGAATTGGATTTGACCTTAATGTGTCATATTGTTATAGCTTGCCCAGCTTTGGGTTTACGAAGCCTGAGGCAATTAATAAAGCATTAATGACAAGACCCATTTAAAATGTAGGCTTTTCTGTACAGCCTTAGCTTTTACTTGACTGTGCCTGGGGATACTACGCAACAATACACATTAGATTAAACCAACACACACACACTATCCTGGGCCAGCCGGAGAGCAGAGTCATTTTACAGTTGCTACTGGCTTACCTATTGGTAAATATAAAGATGGACTCCTTTATATGGACTTTCATTTTTTAAAAAATAGTCTTATTCAAAACATTAAAATACATTTGTTCTTCAATTTTTTCCTCATTTTTTTTCCAATAAGATTATATGATCTAGTTATCACAGAGGTATACGTTTCTTATTTTAATCCCTTTTTCTTCAGACTTTTCTCATCACTTCCACTCATGCTGCTGAATATACAAATATTATAGTATCATTCCATTTAGTGTTTTAATCCAACAAAAGGTAGTGAATTAAAGTAAAAATTGTCATTTACATATTTATGCATATCTATTGCATTTTTAAAAGGCAGTTACAGTGTTACTGAACTATAACAAATTGGATGAGTACGACTTTTATTTAGTTTCTTTCAAAGCATAAAACAAAAGGAATGGATCCAAGTAATTTGTAGCATCTTTATGTGTCTTATTTGTTGCTGTCAGAATTTGCATAAATGAATATTACTTTATATGTACAATGTATTCACATTTGGAAATAAGATAATTTAACATGCATTCTTACTATATAAAACTCTGAAGGCCCATATTTTCCTCCTATCAAACTTTTGATTTCACTAAGGAATTCAACTCTGAAAGATCCATAAACCATCATTTAAACTGATTTACAAAGAGTGATATCAAGAAGAGAATCCATTTCTTATTTAATAATGCTTTGAGAATTAACATAAAATGGGGAGTCAGTAGGCTTCTAGAGTTAACACAATATCTTTAAAAAGCATTCAATAGCTATTTTAAATGTGAATTAAATATTCTTATCTATATTTTAAGGCTTTCTATCATATGTAAGATTATTACTTATCTTAATTCAGAGCTGTGTCCATGTTATATCAAACTTTCAAGTGAATTGCTTGTTTTCTTGACACCATTTTCTTGACTCTTGACACCATCAGGAAACAGAAACTTGATTTTTCAACCTAATTCAAATGTTCACCCTCACAAGCCCACACATGAGTCAGTCATCCTAATTTATGTATGTAGGTAGAGATTTAGACTTTACCTTCCATCCTAAGAATTTTATTGATTCTTCTGATCACCAGATATCTCCCCTAGTTACATGTCAGTCTCAGGACCAGTGTTTTTATATTTCTAAAGAAAAATGCCTCTGCAGTATCTCCTAACGTAGATTTAAGGTCTTGTATAAAAGAAAACTAGGACAAAGGGAATGGTTTTATTCTCTCTTTGTTAGCATCGGTCTTGTCCTGCAGTAATGAGTGCAGGCTGGGCAGAGAAGGAGCCGTGGTGAAGTGACCTCTCTGAAGAAGGTCTTACAAGTTAAGTCAGACCAGTTCATTTTTACTTTTTTTTTTTTTTTTTAATTTCTCTCCTCTAGCATAGTCTTGGTAACAGTGACATTCAACTTACTGAAGTTCTTATACTAATTTTTCCTTAATGCCTTCAAAAGTTGTTATATTACTTTTTGAATAGCTATGCAGATGTCAGAAAAGGGAGCTGTGACAAAATGTCATTAAGGTGACATAGTGTAAATTAATACAGTTAATGGAGGTGCTCACCACTGACTCATTGACCCATTATGAGCTCTTGTGGAATTAACAAATGCCAGGGCATCAATCTTTGGAAAAAAGGAAGAAAAGAGATGGCAGCTTTAAAACCTTGCAGTGAATTATATTAGAAAAGTGAAAACGTCTGGGTTGGATTGATTTCACTAGGAAGCCATAAAATGGTATGCTCTCTCAGCAAAATATATTAAACGGGAATGTCAGATTTGATGCAATAGGTATACAATTATGATAGTGTTAATAGTGGTCTTCTATCATTCTAAGACATACTTTCAAGTCCAATTTCTCAGCAGCTTGAACTTGTCATAAGCTTGTAAATTAGAAATTCTGTTTGAAGATATATTTTCTTATTGAGGGACACATATAATACTATTAACTATACCATGGGGTTTTGGTATAGCTGTTAAAACATACTAGAAATCACATTTACAGACACAAAATGCCTGTTTTAATATTCATCTTGCCGTTTCTTTAATAATATTTGGTGTCTTTCTGCACTATTTTTCGTTTAGGAAATTTTAAACTACTTGGGCTCTTTCCTTTAAGAAAAGCTGATTAACAGAAATCTATCAATGGGAAGAGAGTAAACAGAAGAGCTGTTATTTTAAGTAGGCAAGCTGGAGCCTTAAGTGACTGTAGGAGTGCACTTACCAGTTGTAATAGGGGAGTTCATTCTTCTCGAGTAATTCTCAGTAGTTTTCAAACAGCCTCTTTTCTTGGTTATTTGATACAGTCCTCAAAACAATAGCGTAAGATAGAGATCATTATCCCTATTCCATAAGTAGGTTCACAGATATTCAGTGACTCGGCTAAGTTCAC
The DNA here is from genome assembly GCA_006410615.1 of Neotragus moschatus. Taxonomy (NCBI): domain Eukaryota; kingdom Metazoa; phylum Chordata; class Mammalia; order Artiodactyla; family Bovidae; genus Neotragus; species Neotragus moschatus. Next base: position 401,076 of record SJYA01002027.1, read on the forward strand.
ACAGCAGTAAAGAGGGAGCCAGAATGAGCACTGAGGGCCATTCGGTTATCCCCACCGCTTTATCCATTGGATGGTCTGCTGCTTTGGTTTTTCTGCATGATCTCACAATCATATCCAGCCATACCAGCTGGTGCTAAGTCTCTTCAGTCGTGTCCAACTCTGCAACCCTATGGACTGTAGTTTGCCAGACTCCTCTGTCCATGGGATTCTCCAGGCGAGGATACTAGAATGGGTTGTCATGCCCTCCTCCAGGAGATCTTCCTGACCCAGAGATCAAACCAATGTCTCTGATGTCTCCTGCATTGGCAGGTGGGTTCTTTACCACTAGCGCCACCTAAGAAGCCCAGCCACATTGACTAGTTTGGAGTAATTGACTGATCAAGCCATACTCTAATCATTAATTGTTGTGTATAAACCACCCCTCAAAACTACTGGCTTAAAAACAAATTTTTTATAAATGCAACCATTTATTTTCTCAGAGTTCTGCAATCAGAATAAGGTTCATCAGGTACAACTTGTCCTTGATCCATGTGGGGTCAAATTGGTTGACTCCTCTGGGTCTGAAAAGTTTAAGATGACTTCCTTCACATGCCTGGTGCCTTAGCAAGGATGGCTGGAACTGATAGGGACTGGCTGGTCCTCTCTCTCTTTGTATAGTCTGTCTGGGAAGACCATCACAATTTTTTTCATGGTGTCTCCCTACCAAGAAAATAAAAAACAGAAGCTGCAAAACCCACTTATTGCCTAGGCTTGGAAGTCACATACTGTTATCTCCATAGCATTGTTTTTGGTCAAGGCAAGTCACAGAGCCAGCCCAAATCAAGGGACAGGATAAATGGACTCCACTTCCCCATGAAATGAGCAGCAAAGTCACATCTCAGAAGTACATGGAGATTGATGGGATTGTTGTGGTCAACTTTGAAAAAAATGTGCTTGAGTCCTCTTTCCAGTCACAATTCACATTCCTCCTATGAACAAAGTATACTTAGCTTATCCCCCACAGTCTCATCCCATTATTGGGTCAGGCTCAAAATGTAGTAGCTGATGATCTCTCTCAGATCCAGATACAGATGAGGTACAGAAATTCCTAATTTGGAGATCTGGAAGGTAAAAAGACAAGTTATCTGTCCCATGTACTTTCAGCCCCCAGAGGTGAGACAGGAACAGGTAAACCTCAACAGACACTGTTCAGAAAAGGGGAAGTGTGGAAGGTACACAGCAACTTCTGGTCACAGAAAGTTGGGGCCAAACCCTTTTTGCCCAATTTGGTGCAGCAACTTTAAAAACTTGTGGATTTTTTCTGTGTATCAAATTATAGTTCACTATCAGGAAAAAAAACCTGTTGCTCACCAGTTCTTTCAAGAAGGATCCTCCCTACTCCAGGCTGTGAATAGGATGCCCTTGGTCATGCTCATAAGATTCTTGGAATCCTTTTGTGTGTCCCAGTGGGCCTGCAAACCACTATATTAAATTTTCCTGAACACTTACAAAGGGTTTTACAGGTACCCCTTTTACCTATGGCTATATTTTACTTACAGCACCTTAGAATATCCTTGTCTGAACTTTTTTCTTTAATTTTGAGAATCTGACAAGATTGTCCTAGGCCCCTGTGTTTCTCCAAGTACTGCTTTAAATCTGAGCAGATTCTTCCGTAGCTCGTAATACTTTATCCAAATACTAGTAAAGGAGCTTCCCCAGTGGCTCAGCGGTAAAGAATTCGCCTACAGTGCAGGAGAGAGGAGTTCAGTCCCTGGGTCGGGAAGATCCCCTGGAGTAGGAAATGGCAACCCACTCCAGTATTCTTGTCTGAGAAATCCTATGGACAGAGGAGCCTGGCAGACTTCAGTCCATTAGGTCGAAAAAGAGTCGAACACAACTGAGCAACTAAACAACAACAACAACAAATACTATTGCAAGAAACCAGTGGTCACTTTTGACGTTCTGCTTAGAAATACCTTAACCAGAAAGAAGCACGAGTTCATTAGATCTTTTCTGTCTTTGAAGTGATTGCAGGCATGTTTCAAGTTAGTTTTTCCCATACTCCAAACCACCAAACCATGGATTGATTTTCTCCTGCTTCCAATAGCACTTCCTGTCTGACCCGCCTCCAGCAGTCTCCTCACCTCGTTACCTCCATCCTTCCAGCCTCTGCCTCCTGCCTGTCCCAAGGCCAGTGCCATGTGTTTTTAATACTTCAGGACTCCACTCCCAGGCATTAATTTCTGTTTCAGTTACTTATCACTGTGTAACAAATCATCCCAAACCATCTTAAAACAAAACCAACTATTATTTACTGACTATCATGAAATTGGAGTTAAGGCCCAGCAGAAACCACTCAGGTCTGTGCTTCAGTGAGAGCTGGAGAGGCTTGGCCAAGCCAAAATGGCTTTATTCTCACATTTTGTGCCTCATCTGATCTGATGAAGTGCTCAGGGACTGTCCAGGACTGTCTGTCTGTCCATACAATCTTTCCAGTCATGTGGCACCACACAGTTTTATATGATAGTTAGCTTCTTGGGAAACAAACGAGGAAGCTGCCAAGCCTCTTAAACCTTAGGCATCTGTGTAAGCCCAGGGGTATCATTCTGTCCCATTCTCTGTGTTGAAATTAGCCAGCCCGTATTCAGAGGTGGGGAGACTAGAGTCCTCTTCTTTGTGGGAGGAATGGTCAAATGGACGTGCCAGATAGCAGGCAGGATGGGAGAGACTGTTATAGGGATGGTTGAAAAAACTTTGTAAACTACTAATTCTTCGAAATTTGTAAGTTTCAGTTTCAGTCATTTCAGTTCAGTCACTCAGCCGTGTCCGACTCTTTGCAACCCCATGAATCGCAGCACACCAGGCCTCCCTGTCTATCACCAACTCCAGGAGTTCACCCAAACCCATGTCCATCAAGTTGGTGATGCCATCCAGCCATCTCATCCTCTGTTGTCCCCTTTTCCTCCTGCCCNACTCCTTTTCCTATTTGGAACCAGTCTGTTGTTCCATGTCCAGTTCTAACTGTTGCCTCCTGACCTGCAGTTTATCCCATTCTGTTGAATCTGATTGTGCATTTGGACAAAACCAAAATCTGAAGTCCAAGTAACTTTTATATATATAATTCCAGGGCTGATCTCCTATATCTGCTTAGCTTAGGTAACATATAGTCTAAATATTTGATGAAGACATTTAAATCACCTGAAATGTCTATATAGATATCCATTCAAACATAAATATCCAAAGTGACAGAGCTTAAAAAAAAAAAAAACCCTGATTACAGGATATACTTTGATACTGGATAAACTCTATCAACTGAGTAAATAGCTTCGAAAATGTGTTTTGCATAAAGCTATGGAATGTGTTATTGCACACATGCTGCCCCCATTTAATCCTCACATCCAAACTGTGATTTAGTTGCTGTCACCATCACAGTTTTGTATATGAAGAACTGTTTTTTTCTTAAAGCCTAAGAAATTTGCCCAGGCTGGCAAGAAGTCTGGATCTCAACTCAGAATGATTTGATACCAATGCACAGAAAGTTCCACTTCCCCACTGGAAGGGACAGTCCCCCAACTGCCAGCCTGCCGGCCTTCCCTTTCACTACAACTGACTGGTAGCTCTGAGGTAACTGCTTTAACTAACACAGTTTGAAAACCACAGCTTTCAAAACTTTTTACCACTATTTCGTGCCAAAAATTCAGGATTTAATGAGCATATCGCAATGATGTCTTCATTTTTCATTCCACATATATGTATTGAGTACCATTTTTATATGTCAGGCACCATTCTTACAAGTCAGTGGTGAACAGGTGAGCAAGAGCGACAAGATCCGTGTCTGTGGAATTTCCATCACAGTAGGACTCGGGAGTATAAGTAAATTTAAGAAAGAAAGAAAGAAAAGGAGACTTGCTACACACAAAATTAAAACAGAATGAAGTCACACAGAGTTGTTACTGCTTTAAAAGGAAAAACAGAATGTAAGCACAGGGATCTGGCTCTACAGTGTTTGGGTTTGGCTTGTGTCTTTATCACCTATTTGCAGTATGCTGCTGCTGCTGCTGCTGCTGCTGCCGCTGCTGCTAAGTCGCTGCAGTCATGTCTGACTCTGTGCGACCCCATAGACGGCAGCCCACCAGACTACCCCATCCCTGGGATTCTCCAGGCAAGAACACTGGAGTGAGTTGCCATTTCCTTCTCCAACGCTCAGTCGTGTCCGACCCTCAGCGACCCCATGGACTGCAGCCTTCCAGGCTCCTCCGTCCATGGGATTTTCCAGGCAAGAGTACTGGAGTGGGTGCAAATCACTTAACCTCAATGTTCATTTCTACCAAGTGGGAAGAATGAGGATACTTGTCTTAGGAAGATTTTGTGAAGATTAAGAGCAAGATGTGAAGTTCTTAGAACAGTGCATGACACAGTAAGATACAAATGATAATTCCTGCTGTTTCAAGATTGAATGACCAGATGTGACATTTCAGCTGTTTGCTTGTCTTGGAGCCCAGACGTAGTGATTATTGTTTTCTTGGACCTAACATCTGAATCTCAGTGATGAAACTCTTATTCAGGAAATTTTAAAAAATAAACAAATATTTTAAGCAATATAAATGTGCATAAATTATGTATGAATGCCTTGTATTTATGTATTAAATTTAAAATCAAAATGCTGTTTGAAACAAGATTTTAAAACAATAAAATCAAGGCATAAAAACTTGCACCCACTCAGCTACTTTGGCAACTTCTCCCTAGACTTTTTGTGGTTTACGGTTTATACTCTCTTTCTTGCCCTTCAGGGAAAAAGAGAAAAAAAAAAAATTTCCAGCTCTGAAACTTTGGTCTTTTGGAGCTTCAATGTTTTGCAAATATGCTGTGCCTCAGGAATTTTTCATATTGCTTTAAAATATGTCTGTATTTTGTTTTTTTTTTTTTAATCTGCATCCTAAAAAACCAAAAATAACTGACAGAGTGATTCAAGGAGAGTTTCTTCATCCTGTCAAATGTCAAGCCACTAAGAGCTTATACCAACATCTTAGTTAACACCCTAATTTATGACCATGGTCTGGTCGGCCAGATGAGGACCAGAGTGGAGAAGATGTCTCACTTAAGGATCATCCCAAAGGCCCTGATGGTCCTACTTTTTCATGATTGGCCACAATTCAAGCCTTCCTGAGTGTTCCTGTTGAACCCTCCCTAAATAACCGTCAGGGCAGAGGTTCCTCAGCCTCACTTTGTTCTCTTTGGTGGCAGCCAGCTTCCAGCTCATTTTTTCTGGAGTGCTCTCATTAAAATGAAAAGGACCTGGTCCTCCACATCTTCAGATTTGCTACAACTTTTTTAGCATTGTTAAAACCAACTTTTCCACTTATGAACCTTTCAGCATAACTAAAATAAACAAGATAACATTTTTTTAAGCTTCAAAAGTTTCCTATCAGGAGATGCAAATTTTATTTCTAGGTGCATCCTTTTTTCTTTTGTTTAATCGAGTACTCCATTGGCTCTTTTCCTATCTTGAAGCATTCTTCCAACCATTTGCATATTCCCCAGAGGATTTCTAGTGATATTAAAATAACTTTGTCTAGCATCTTCAATAGTTTAATATTTAATGAGCACCTGCTGTGTACAGAGTATAGCACCACAAGCTGTGGGGGATTCAACAAAATATAAACCTCACAACATTAGGCTCAAAATCTGCTTTGCCCAAATTGTTATTAATATAAAATCCTAGGCTTCTTATGCCTTTTCAAATATAATTGAATGACATTCAGTGAAATATTAAATAGTATTACAGAGGCATGTAGGTTAATGATAACCATATATTTTATATGACCCTATTCCACAGGAAACAATGGCAAATAATATGTATAAAAAACATGAGAGCACCGAGACAGCTGAAGATAAACTGAAACTCTTTGGGCGGTCTAAATAAAAAAATAAATTGTGTTGCCATATCCATGTGGATGTACAGCATATCCCTCTTGGTCCTTAAGAAAGCTTATGTGGTATAGTTCTGGACACAGAACATGAACACAAACATCCAACAAAAGACAGAAGGGAAATTCCTGACTTATGTGAGCCTCTTACATATAAATCACCTTCTACATGGAGCAACTGTGTAAGCTTTCATTCCTCTCCGGAGCCATTTGGGAGGCTCCTTCTACTCTGTATCATATATAAAATGGGTAACGTTCAAATAGCAATGTTCTACATCTTGAACTAATTTCCCATGTTTTCTCAAACAGTGAAAGTGTTAGCCACTCAGTCATGTCCAACTCTTTGTGACCCCATGGATTGTAGCCACCAGGCTCCTCTTCCATGGAATTCTCCAGGCAAGAATACTGGAATGAGTAGCCATTCCCTTCTCTAGGGGATCTTCCAGACCCAGGGATTGAACCCCGGTCTCCTGCACTGCAGGCAGATTCTTTGCTGTTGGAGCCACCCTTTTATATACCTTTTTATATGCCTGAGGTCCCTCCTCTCCACCTTTATTCTTTACTTTCACTCTTAGTGTCTTGCCTTAAAACAGATGTAAACATGGCAGTAGCTCTTCTTTAAAGTTATTGCAGTACAACATCCAAACAGCTTAGGTGGACATAAAACTTCCTTAATCATCTGACTCCGTATGCCTCATCCCCCTATCTTGATCTGTCCCCTAATATCCTACATTCTACACATACTCAGTTCCTGCCACTCCTTCGCAGTACTCTCTGCTGGTCCCCCTGCCCCTTCCCCCATCTTTATCAAACTCAATGTCCAATCTCCAGTGTAATCTTTTCTGACTTGCCCAGAGTTGCCTGCTCTGTCCTTCCTGCTCCCTTGTGCCTTGTTATTGTACTTCTTTCATTATTATTGTGTATTGTAACCACCAGTTCATACATCTGCCCCATAGGCCAGAATATGAATCACTCAAAGTAAGGCCATGTCTGTTGATTATTTCTTTTCTCAGTACCTATCACAATGTCTGGTATTCAGACTTTACTACATGAATAAATAAATATTGGGGATTATGTAGTGGATTTTGGAGATTTCTGTTTAAATGGTTTAAATGGAAGAAATGGATTCTTAAAAAGCTAAGCTCTGCTTATACAGAAAATTCATTTATGTGAATCTGTTCAAACTCTGATAATGCTGGAGAAATAAAAGTTATTATGTATTTCTTATGGTTCACATTTATCATCAGAAGAATGGATAAGGATCAATTTCTCACAGAGGATTTGCTCACATGATAACTCTCTTATGCTATAGCAGATAAATGGTGGTTTTAATATGAGAACTCATAGAGAGAATGCTTGTGTGTATGCATTTCTTGGGCTGAAGAATCCAATTTATTTGAAGACCTCATAGTCTGTTCTGTTTTGTTTGTTTGCTTGCTTGCTTGCTTTGTTTTATGGGGTTTTTATTTTCCTTTCTGTGGCTTGGGGGAGTTTGGTGTTTTTTTTTAAATGTTTTTATGCATCCCTGTGTATCCATAGTGAGATTCAAATTTTGGTTACTATGCCATCCATGTTGGACATGTTACTCAAATAAATGTTCTTATAATTTTCACAATATAAAGTTAATTTAACCCTCATCTTGATATTTGTAAAGATTAGTATTTTTCGTGTTTTTGATGGTATACATAAAAACTGTAGTTTTTTGTTTTCATTTCCTGCAGTTGTTTTTTAAAAGAAAGGACAAAAATTTTTAAGGTTGTGAAATCAGTTTCTATGGCATATTTATTCTAAATTTACATAAACCACACACTAGACACTGTGCATCAAACACAAGTTTGCCTTGAACCCAATTGGTAATGTCGTAGGTACATACACTAAGTAACACAAGTTGTCTTTGCCTTCAGTTTAAGAATTTACTATTCAAGTGGCATGTACTGAATATGTAAAACTTATTATGTTGTATTATCTCTTAATTTTCTTTAGTGGTATAAAAATAACTTATTTTGCCAAATTACAAAATAGAACTTTGAGTCTCTTCATGAAAGTCATGTATTGTAATTGCCAGTGGAGTTGAAAAGTAGAAGATGCTGCATGATTTTTAAACAATATTAGCAATATTTTAAACTTTTGATATTTTAATAGTATTCTGAAAAGTTTGTTGAACAGCATAGACTTATATATTTGGCATTATATACTTGTTTACTAATACTGTTGGGAACTATTGTTGATTCTGTAACCCATTTCTCTTAATCTGTGGCAAGATAAGATTGAAAATCTTATAAATTGTCAAGCATATTGTTGAAGAAAAATATCTTCTTAGGTTCTCATCTGAAAAAAATTAAATGAAGAATAGAATCAAGTAGTAAAATACTGGATTTAAGTGAAGAAATTAATTCTGTTATATAGTTTTTATAAATTAATACTTCTGTTCAGCTGATTTTTAAAGTGGTTTAATATGCTACATTTTTTATTTCTGGCAGGAACTAATTCCAGAATTCTATTACCTTCCGGAGATGTTTGTCAACAGTAATGGATATAATCTTGGAGTCAGAGAAGATGAAGTAGTGGTAAATGATGTTGATCTTCCCCCTTGGGCAAAAAAACCCGAAGACTTTGTACGAATCAACAGGATGGTAAGAGCAATTCTGTTTTTTCTTGAGCAGTCACAAGGAAGTAAAAAATATTCTGTAGTTTTTTTTTTTTAATGTTTTTAGCTATTAACAAATTTTCATTTAACATCTATAAATACAAGGTTAATTTTCTGAGGAAAAAAAGAAAGGATTTTACAGTTGTCTTTTGACAGTGTTCTTTATTGTAAAGTGGATTTTCCTTTCATGAGGACTAATAAAGAAATGGTAATTCAGTTATTTTTGCTCCCTTAGGAGAAGACAATCAGATGAGCATCTGTTGACTAATGGAACATATTCTAAAATGCTTGACATTAATGCCCATTCCTTATTTTTGTCTACTGGCTGTATCTGTTGTCTTTCTTCACTCATAAAATATTCAAAACAAAATAATGTACATTTAGAACATATTATCTGTAAGAAATTATAAGCTGTGAAACATACCTTGCTGCTGCAAAGTCACTTCAGTCGTTCCCGACTCTGTGCGACCCCATAGACATCAGCCCACCAGGCTCCCCGCCCCTGGGATTCTCCAGGCAAGAACACTGGAGTGGGTGAAACATCCTTAAAGTATCATATACTTGACTTTAAGAGAACATTCATACTGTAAACATTCTTAGACAGAAAATGTCATTGCTTTTTAAATCAGTGTGACAGATGTCTGGTGTAAAAGAATGTGTAGATATTGATAGTATATTTGCATGTGGTTATTTTATAGATTTTAATATATTTATCCATATTTAAGGAGATTTTAGTCTCAGTGTGGTTTTGGTATATGGAATTAATTGATTTACCAAACAACCTCTCTAGTGTTCTTGTTCTGGTTCTTGGCCAATTGAATTAGATCAATAAACTCAATGACCTAAAATATATTTTTAACCCTGTTTCACTCCCAGTTTTTTCCAGCTATCCCATAAATATGTTTTACTTTGTTTTGACAGTATATTTATTTGCATTAGAATCCAAATAATGCCCACATATTACAGTGGATCTCACATATCCCTGAGTCTCTTCTTTTGTAAGAGCTGTGTAATTCACATATATCACACAGATATAATTCACATACCATGCAACTCAACCATTTAAAGTAAAAACAAAAAAAATGAGTTTTAGTCTATTCATAGAGTTCCACAACCATCACCATAGTCAATTATGAACATTTTTATTATCCTGTAAAGAAACCCAATTCCCTTTAACATCCTCACAATTTCCCCCATTCTTCCAACCAGCCCTTGGCAACCACCAATCTACTTTCTGTTTCTATAAAGATTTGCCTTTTCCAGATATTTTGCATAAACAGGATCAGAAAGTATATGATCCCTTCCTCTGTCCTGCCCTTGATTTTGTGTCTCTTTTTGTCACAGTCAGTCACATGCTGCCCTCAATTTTAGAGCTATCTTTTCTGTCTCCAAGAAATATTTTACTTTCAATATACTTATTCTAGAAAGCTGGTACTGAGGCAGTAGACTCAGTCTAAAGATTCATTTAACCTATCTTTATTTTTTTTTAATTTTTATTTTTAGTTCGTTTTGCTTTACAATACTGTATTCGTTTTGCTATACATTGACATGAATCAGCCACAAGTGTATATGAGCTCCCAATCCCGACCCCCCCGACCCCCTCCCATCCCACAGCATCTCTCTGGATCATCCCCGTGCATCAGTCCCAAGCATCCTGCATCCTGCATCGAACCTAGACCGGTGATTCGTTTCACTTATGATATCATACATGTTACAATGCCACTCTCCCAAAACATCCCACCCTCTCCCTCTCCCACAGAGTCCAAAAGGCTGTTNGCTCCCAATCCCGACTCCCCGACCCCCTCCCACCCCACACCATCTCTCTGTATCATCCCCGTGCATCAGTCCCAAGCATCCTGCATCCTGCATTGAACCTAGACCGGCGATTCGTTTCACTTATGATATCATACATGTTACAATGCCACTCTCCCAAAAGTTATGAAATAGATCATCTGTAATCTAGTCTTATCCTGAGGTAATATCTTGTACACACGTGTGTGGGTTCAGTCATGTCTGACTGCTTGTAACCCCATGGACTGTAGCCCACCAGTAGCCCTCCTGTTGCCCATTATAGCCCTCCTCTGTCCATGGGATTTTCCAGGCAAGAATCCTAGAGTAGGTTGCCATTTCCTTCCTATGTCTTCTGCATTGACAAGCAATTTCTTCACCATTGACCCAGTGAATGGTGAAGAAGTGAGGTGATATCATATAGTACTAGGATTTCTCTCATTTCTCCATGTATAAATTGGTACTTTTGGATATATGTTATAATTTTATACTGTCTTCTTGAGCAATAGATTTATCTCTTTAATTTATCTTTTAATGTGAAGGATTTATACTTTAGTGATGCATGTTTCTAAGAATCTATACTTATTTTTAGAACAGGTAGTCCATTGTTACCACAGTACCCTTACATACTTGAATTTGTTATTGTTTTAATTTAGTTGCTAAGTTGTGTCTGACTCTTTTGTGATCCCCGTGGACTGTAGCCACCAGGCTCCTCTGTCCATAGGATTTCCCAGGCAAGAATACTGGAGTGGGTTGTCATTTCCTTTTACAAGGGATCTTTCCAATTCAGGGATCAAAATCATATCTCCTGCATTGCAGGTGGATTCTTTACCTCTGAGCCACCAGGGAAGCCCCACATACTTGAACATTGACTATGATATCAGTGTAAAGATACTACATCTACAAATTCAGCCCTAGAACCCACTATGTACTGAGTGGTTTCCGAGTTGAGTGGTTCTCAGTTTCTCAGTCATACCTGCCCTGGTGCCTACAGTAGTATTTAGTCACCAAATATTTGCTGAGTGAATCACATAGGGGTAGTAAGGATTTTAGCATGCTGTCTAGTCAGATCCAAACTAGTGAAATAAAACAAATCTTTCACTCAGGCAAGCAAAATAGCAAAAATTGTTGGACCAGCTTTTTTCTTACTCATGCTGTTGATGAACTGATTGAACACAGGTTTTCATCAGTTCAGTTCAGTCAGTCAGTAATGTCCAACTCTTTGCAACCTCGTGAATCGCAACACGGCAGGCCTCCCTGTCCATCACCAGCTCCTGGAGTTCACCCAGACTCATGTGCATCAAGTCGGTGATGCCATACAGCCATCTCATCTTCTGTCATCCCCTTCTCCTCCTGCCCCCAATCCCTCCCAGCATCAGGGTTTTTTCCAATGAGTCAGCTCTTCGCATGAGGTGGCCAGAGTACTGGAGTTTCAGCTTTAGCATCAGTCCTTCCAATGAACACCCAGGACTGATCTCCTTTCGGATGGATTGGTTGGATCTCCTTGCAATCCAAGGGACTCTCAAGAGTTTTCCCCAAAACCACAGTCCAAAAGCATCAATTCTTCGGCGCTCAGCCTTCTTCACAGTCCAGCTCTCACATCCATACATGACCACTGGAAAAACCATAGCCTTGACTAGACAGACCTATGTTGGCAAAGTAATATCTCTGCTTTTGAATATGCTATCTAGGTTGGTCATAACTTTCCTTCCAAGGAGTAAACGTAATAAGTGCCAGGTGTTTGTATTAGAGAGAGATTGACTTGGGGTTTAAAAGTTCCCTGGCTCTGGAATTTAAAATCTCCCGTTTACTAGCTTCATTGCCCTGAGCAAATTATGAGATATCTTTTGTCCTCATATGTCTCATCTGTAAGGTGGGAATACCTTATATATGTTTTTTTTTAATAAAATATACTTGTACAATTTAATGATTTTTAATATATTTACAGAATTGTGTGACCATCATCAAAATCTAATTTTAGAACATTGTTTTTACCCCAGAAAGAGCCTGTGCCCACCCCCAACCCCAGACAGCCATTAATCTTTTATCAATTTCCTTGGTTTGCCTCTTCTGGATATTTTACTTAAATAGACCCATATAATATGTGCTCTTTTGTGTTTGACATCTTTCACTTAGCATAGTTTTTTAAGTTCATCCATGTTGTAGTGTGTATCAGTTCTTTGTTCCTCTTTTTCATAATGATGTTCCACATTTTGTTTATCCATTCATCAGCTGATGAACTTTTGGGTTCTTTCCACTTTTGGACTGTTAGGAACAATGCTACTATGAGCATTCCAGTGGACGTCTCTATATGAACAAGTGTTTTTTCCTTGCTTTGGGGTTTATACCCAGGAATAGAACTGCCCAGTTCAGTTCAGTCACTCAATCATGTCCAACTATTAGCGACCCGATGGACTGCAGCACGCCAGGCCTCCCTGTCCATCACCAACTCCTGGAACTTGCTCAAACTCATGTCCCTCACATCGGTGAGGCCATCCAGCCGTCTCATCCTCTGTCATCCCCTTCTTCTCCTTCCTTCAATCTCTCCCAGCATCAGGGTCTTTTCCAGTAAGTCAGTTCTTCACATCAGGTGGCCAAAGTATTGGAATTTCAGCTTCAGCATGAATCCTTCCAATGAATATTCAGGGAAGATTTGCTATAGGATTGACTGTTTGGATCTCCTTGAAGTCCAAGGAACCCTCAAGAGTCTTCTCCAACACTACAGTTCAAAAGCATCAGTTCTTTGGCATTAGCTTTCTTTATAGTCCAGCTCTCATATCCATACATGACTACTGGAAAAACCATAGCTTTGATTAGATGGACCTTTGTTGGCAAAGTAATGTCTCTGCTTTTAATATGCTGTCTAGGTTTGTCATTGGAGAAGGCAATGGCACCCCACTCCAGTACTCTTGCCTAGCAAATTCCATGGATGGAGGAGCCTAGTAGGCTGCAGTCAGTCTATGGGGTCGCTAGCAGTCGGACATGACTGAGTGACTTCACTTTGACTTTTCACTTTCATGCATTGGAGAAGGAAATGGCAACCCACTTCAGTGTTCTTGCCTGGAGAATCCCAGGGATAAGGGAGCCTGGTGGGCTGCCGTCTATGGGGTCTGCACAGAGTCGGACACGACTGAAGCGACTTAGCAGCAACAGGTTGGTCATAGCTTTTCTTCCAAGGAGCAAGTGTCTTTTCATTTCATGGCTGCAGTCACCATCAGCAGTGATTTTGGAGCCCATTATATCTACTACTGTGGGCAAGAATCCCTTAGAAGAAATGGAGTAGCACATAGTCAACAAAAGAATATGAAATGTAGTACTTGGGTGCAGTCTCAAAAATGACAGAATGATTTCTGTTTGTTTCCAAGACAAATCATTAAATATCACAGTAATCCAAGTCATATGCCCCAACCAGTAATGCTGAAGTTGAAGAGTTCTACGAAGACCTACAAGACCTTATAGAACTAACATCCGAAAAAGATGTCGTTTTCATTATAGGAGACTGGAATGCAAAAGTAGGAAGTCAAGAGATAACTGGAATAACAGGCAAATTTGGCCTTGGAGTACAAAATGAAGCAGGGCAAAGGCTAATAGAGTTTTCCTAAGAGAACACACTGGTCATAGCAAACACCTTCTTCCAGCAACACAAGAAAAGACTCTACATATGGACATCACCAGAGGGTCAATACAAAAATCAGATTGATTATATTCTTTATAGCCAAAGATGGAGAAGCTCTATACAGTCAGGAAAAACAAGACCAGGAGCTGACTGTGGCTCAGATCATGAACTCCTTATTGCAAAATTCAGACTTAAAATTCAGAATTGCTAAGTCATGTGGTAAATTTATGTTTAGCTTTTTAAAAAATTAGCTGTTTGCAAAGTGACTGTGTATCTTACATTCCTACTAGCAATGTATGACTGTTCTAGTCCCTCCATATAGTCTTCAACACTTGTTATTTTCAGAATACAGAGCTTCTTCAAAATAAATCTATATAATATCACTGTAAACACATATTATCAACCTTCATGTTCAGTGTACTAGGAACTGTGTATAATATGGTGAAGTAACTATTTCTCAAACGTGTGCTTTCTCTCTCCAAAATAAGTTTTATAACTAAAATATGAGAAATAAATATGCATTTGCATATGCATTTCTGAAAATAGCATAAAACATTTTTATTATATGTAATAAGTTCCAGTTCACAGGTGGCTTAGTGGTAAAGAATCTGCCTGCTAATGCAGGACATGAAAGAGACTCGGGTTCAGTCACTGGGTTGGAAAGATCCTCTGGAGGAGGAAATGGCAACCCACTCCAGTATTCTTGCCTGGAAAATTCCATGGATAGAGAAGCCTGCCGGGCTACAGTTCATAGTATCACAAAGATGCAAATACAACTGAACACATAACAAGTTCCAACTTGATTTCTTGAAGAAATAAAAGAAGTAAAACACCATATTTTTTCTCTATTTAAAAACAATTCTTGGTATCTTTTAAGCAGTAATGAATTTCATAAAGCTCGTGAACTAAACCTATTCTGCATAGAATGAAAGACTTTACGCAAAATTCTGCTTATTTAGGAAAGTCAAACTGCCTCCGTCTTGGTTCCGTGAGGCACGAGGAGGCAGTGCCAGGCTGAATCAGGCCTTTAGAGGAAGTGGCTAGCCAGCACATAATAGGTGGCTTGCGAACGGGTTATTCTCTGGGTCTTCTTTACATGGGTTTTCCTTGAAGGGACTCTATAGGCTAGAAAGGGAAAGCTACCACACACATCAGCAAGATTCTGTGTCTATAGCCGCCATTCTTGGTGTATCAGAATTGAGCCAAAGGCCAGACCCAAGCTGCTGCCTCTAGGAAGGCTCTTAATGCATCAGAGTTATCCAGACACCTTTCAGGTGTAGCTGGTGTGTCTAACAACTACTCTTCTGTTTCAGGGTCTCCTGTACTGCTTTTCTTTAAAGTGAAGTTTTTCCTCACAGCATTCTGTTCATAGTTTCCTTTGCTCCAACTTCTGGTCCATTTTCCCATCATACTGATGGGAAGTGATCATACTGATGTTATGAATAAATAGTCATCTGTGTTAAAACTGGAAAATGTAACCAGCTATCTACCTCTTTTCTTTTTTGCTGAAGAAATATTTACTTGATGAATCTTTCTATAATATACAAAGCTTGGGTGGTAATATAAAATATAGAAGTATTTAAATTTTCATGAGTTTTCCATGAATTCTATGAATACAACATCCATTTTTAAATATTATTTTATAATATTAAGTTTCTATATACTGGCTCTGAAGTTCATACAGGATTTAGTACTTATGAAATGGGTTTAGAGAAAACGTGCTTTAGTATATTTATAACTTGGACTGGGATTATCTTCAGTGATTTGAAGGAGTTCTTTGTAATGAGCCTAAGGTTAAAAAATGAAAATGTCATATAGCCCAAAGAAATGACACTCACATTACCACAAAAGGCCTTCAGCTCTCGTGTGGATTAGTATTCTGCATCCATACAAAGGAATATTCCCTCCTTCTTCTATCAAACTATTGTTAACAACTTCAAGGCAAAGTAAACAAAAATAATGTTGTAAAAAGAGATATCATTGATTATAAATGATTAGTTTCATTATTCTATGCCAACAATTAAAAAGGCATTTGATGCATTTGTAGAAGTCTTTACCTCCTGACAGCTTCATTTCCTTTTCTTATTTTTTTTAAATGAAGCAATACTTGGATTTTTTTAATGATATATTTATTTTAGTCCTTTTTTTAGTTATAATTGATTGCAGTTGTTTGTATTTTGTAAATATGGTGGCAAGCTTTGTGTTTCACTGAAGAACTGTGACATTCAAAATTTGGTTTCATTAGCAAATCTGGAAAAGTGATAGAGACACTTTGAGTAGGCATTTCAATAAATTCTCAGTGCATTGAATTCATACATCAAGAATCGGTTTAATTTATCCACATGAAGCTAGGCTGATTGCAACCGACGCACTCATGAAACATTAATAAAGCACTGTGTTCAGTTCTAACATGATTATAATCTGACCTCCTCACAAAGGGCAGAAATAGAAAGTATCTCTGATAACATTACCCTAATGCTGGGTTCATCAATCATAATCTGCCCTTTCTTAAAATTTATTTTAGAAGAAGGGCTTCCACGTATGTGCACTGCTAATCTCCCCAGCCCTCCGCTCAGTGTGTTCATGGTTGTCTGCAAAGCAGGCGCGGTGCACTGAGGCAGAGAGCGCAATGCCGTGGCATTTTCCTTTGAATGTATTATATCCTTTATCAAGTGTCTTTTGTAATAGATGAAAATCAGCGTTTAGGGTATATTGTACCTTTTTCAAAGATGAAGTTCAGCAAATAGCATAACGTGAGAATTACTGGCAGTCTTGAAAAATAGATAGGGCTTCCCTAGTGGCTCAGTCAGTTAAGAATCCGCCTGCAATGCAGAACACCCAGGCCTGGGTCAGAAAGATCCCCTGGAGAAAGGAATGGTAACCCACTCCAGTATTCTTGCCTGGGAAACCCCATGAATGGAGGAATCTGGCAGAACCTACAGTCCATGGGTTGCAAAGAGTCGGACATGATTTAGTGACTAAACCAGCACCATTGTGATAGGCACATTGTGTGTGAGTGCCCACCCTGCCACCTGTTAGCCAGGACTCTCTGGACGAATAGGGTATCCTTATCCCTTGGAGCTTCAGAGCATCCTCATCTCTGAAACTGAGGGTTTGCGGGTCATGTAACCTTTGTCGAGAGCCAGCTCTGAACAAGGATGGAAAACAGAGAAGATGTGGTCATGAATCGTACTCTAAATCAAGCTAGAGTAAAGCCTGATTTAGGGATCCCTTCATTTACCCCAGTCTTCATACTGCCCTGGGCTCTGGAGACATAAGCGTGAGCAGCAGAGCCAGTGGCCATTCAGCAGCTCACCTTCTAGCTAGGAACCCACACGAGTAAACACACAGGCTCAGTCGGTGCTCAGTCAGCAGGTAACCACTGAGAGCTCCAGGCGCTATTTTGCGTGTTTGGGGTATAGTCAGTTACCAATGAATAGAGAGAGATCTCTGCCCTCATAGAGCTTATTCTTGATCAAAGAGAGATGGACAATAAACAGAAATTAGTAAGTAAGGTATCTGGTGTTTTAGCAGGTGATCAGTACTGTGGAAAAAAAGAAGTAGTGCAAGGCAAAGGGATCAGAAATATAGAAGTGGATGTCAGATTTTACCTGTGTTCTGAGAGGATCTCTCAGGCTGCAGTTCTGGTAATGAACTGTTGAGGCACAGGGTAGCATCAAGCACATCTGTTGGAGGTACTGGGAGAGGGGATGGTGACTTGGGCCAGTGCGGTAGCCGTGAAGGTAGTAAGAAACTGATCAGCTCTGGAGAATTTTTAAGTTAGAGCCAACAGTTTCCCTCTGCAACTTCCTTGCAATGGCCGTTTTCCTTCAGATTTCTCTAGTCCCACAGAGTCAGATAAAGAAAGGTTGGGGGCCAGGTGTACAGAATCATAATGGCTAGAGCAGCAAAGAGAGAGCCGCCGCATTTTGGGTGCTTTTTTCTAGGATGGAGGGAAGGGGAGAATGGACCGGGGGAGGGGGTGGCGGGGTTATACCTGTCAGTTTTAAGAGTAGTTTGAGCATCAGGAAAAGCCCAAGTCAACATGTTTATCTTCTACCAAACTGTGATCTTTTTTAAGTACATGCCTTACTTATCCATCTGTATATCCTCCAAGGCTGGCGCCTGGCATGCAGTAGGTGGGCTGTAGGTTGGGACATGGCTCACTTTGATTATTTGCATTTCAGTGGGATGTGCTGGAGGTCAGAGATCTTGCCTTGTTTGTCAAAGTCTCCCTGGGGATACTTCCTGGTACATAAGAGGTGCTCCATATGGAATGAATAAATGATGAATGAATGAATGATCCCCCTGTTTGAGATCTTCTTCCTTCAGATGCCCTTACAGTTCACTTCCTCCTTATAGTCCTTAATTGTCACAAACTCAAGGACACTTTCTATGACTACCTGCTCTA
The DNA here is from genome assembly GCA_006410615.1 of Neotragus moschatus. NCBI lineage: Eukaryota > Metazoa > Chordata > Mammalia > Artiodactyla > Bovidae > Neotragus > Neotragus moschatus. The sequence goes on from SJYA01002027.1 coordinate 419,444, forward strand.
AATCAGAAATCCGCTTCCTATGTATACGTATCTCTTGACTTTCTTTTTCCCTTAACATTTATCACCCCTCGACATACGCTCCATCTCACTAATAATCTTGGGCTTAGTCTCTCTCTCTCTGATAAGGATTTTGGCTCTAATCCTAAGATCTGCAGCAGTGTCTGGCACATCGCAGATCATCAATCAGTATTTGTTGAGTAAATGAATGAATTTCTTTCCCACTCACTCTCACTTCCTGACATTCCTTCCTTCTTTTGGTGACCAACACATCTTTCCCATAGTTTAAATAATCACCGATAAATATTTATTATTTAATGCTGAGTTAGAAGCTACAGAAAATGGAATAGAAGCATTAGATACAGTCTCTACATTCCAAATGCTTAGATTCTGATTGAGGATGTAGTGCGTGTGGCCTGTTTGAAACAATTAAGTGTTAATCAGTAATAACCCCATTCCTTTGTCTAGCACTTTACAATTTATATGCAAATTGATTTTCACAAGTAAATTTGTATACATTATTTACTACATTAAACAAGAGGGTACTCATGATAAGTGTCATAAAAATTCATAAAAGACTTCATAGACTGAGGTGGAGAACTCAGAAAACAAACATTGGACTTGAATGAGGATGTCTCGGACTTGAAAAAGAAGCAGCAGGATGAAATGCTTTCATGTTAAGGGGAAAGGATCAACAGAGGTTCAGAGGTCATACCAGCTGCTATGTGCCCAAGGGCTGTAAATTATGCTGCTGGAGCCAAGGATTTGTATCTAGAAGCCTGAAGAAATAGTGGGAGAGGGTGGGATCAAGGTTTGAAAGGTCTTAGGGGTCAGGTGAAGTTTACACTGAATGTGTTTTGCTAGGAGGAGCCTTGGAAGATTTGAGATCAAGGATGACAGTAAGAGCTGATGGTTTCAGAAATCTGGTCCACCAGCAGGGTGCAGGACCTGGAGTGGAGGAGGAGGTCAAAGGCTGACAGTAGCCCATGTGGAGAGCAGTGAGCTCAGACTAGGACGATGCTAGCAGGAATGGAAAATAATGCAGTGCATTATACAGCCAGAAAACAATCAAGTAAGAGAATAGTTTAAGCCCTCCAAAATAAACATTTAAAACAAACTCATCACTTCATGGCAAATGAAAGAAAGAAAAGTGGACACAGTGGCAAAGTTTATTTTCTTGGGCTTCAAAATCACTGCCGATGGTGACTGCAGCCATGAAACTAAAAAACAGTTGCTCCTTGGAAGGAGAGCTATGACCAACCTAGACAGCATATTAAAAAGCAGAGACATCACTTTGCCAACAGAGCTATGGTTTTTCCAGTAGTCATCTACAGATGTGACAGTTGGATCATAAAGAAGGCTGAACGCTGAAAAGTTAGTGCTTTCAAATTGTGATGCAGAAGAAGATTTAGAGTCCCTTGGACAGCAAGGCGATCAAACCAGTCAATCCTAAAGGAAATCAGTCCTGAATATTCACTGGAAGGACTGATGCTGAAGTTCCAATACTTTGGCCACCTGATGCAAAGACCCGACTCATTGGAAAAGACCCTGATGCTAGGAAAGATTGAAGGCAAAAGGAGAAGGGGGCGGCAGAGGATGAGATTGTTAGATAGCATCACTGACTCAATGGACATGAATTTGAGCAAACTCTGAGAGATAATGGACAGGGAAGCCTGGAGTGCTGCAGTCCATGGAGTCACAAAGACTTGGACACAATTTAGCAGTTGAACAACAGATGTTATGTTTATTTAAAATAATTACAGTCCCTGGTTTCAGAACTAAGATCCTGCAAGCTGTATGGTGCAGCTAAAACATAAATAAATAAATGTCTTTCACTACGTCACTACTATAACTTCGATTTAATCATGAAGAGAAGCCAGCATAGACGCTACAGAAGAAGTAGCAATATGAATTTGTTGTCGTCCACTAGCATATATGCAACTCTATTTGGTTAGCTTTTCCAGCATCAGAAGCAGATTTTTGAGGCAATACGAGAAAGGGCTTGGAAATGTTCCTCTTCTAGTCTAGAAGAAATAGAAATTCAATATTCGTAAATAGAATTCTGAAGAAAATAACATTCTCTCCTCATAGTTAATTCCACTACCCTCGTTTCCTTTTTCATAAGTTTCTGAGCTGCTTTGTCCTAAACCTGCCAGAGAAAGAATTCTCTGCAATCTAATATCCATGGGACAATATGGAAATTAGAATTAGGCAACTATTATTCATCTAAGAGATATCCTCTCTGGTTCAAATCTCACTCTATTTCCTTCCTCTCAGATCCCCAGGGTAGAATTATGGATTGGGAATTGGTTTATCTGGGCTTAAAGCAATTGCTTCTGCTTTTAGATATGCAAGGAGAGAGTAAAACAAGCTATTAAGACCATTATAACCCTAATAGCTTAGTAATGAAGTATTTCTTTCTGTTTTTCAATTGTATTTGCAATAAAATCTTGTTTCAAAGTCCAAAACAGGTTCATGCATGAAAACACAGTTCTAAAGAGAACAAATAAGTAGATATAGCATATATTTACTAGCAGACTAATACTGTTCAAAGTACACTTAATCTCACTGTCAGGCTTCAATTTTAGATAGGTCTTTATGCTTTAATTGTGTGATATCTAAAATTCAGTTCTTAAATATGCATTTGATTTAGAACCAGACTTAGCTTTTAAGTGTTTTGACTGGATTTTCTTTCCTTTTCCCTGCAGTGATTAGCAAGACAATCTATAACACCTTCTGTTTAATCTGTTACCTGATTATTCCTTTGTCATTTAACTTTATAACCCCCTGGAAAAAAACCTGAGGCAAAATTAGTTTTTATTGTTTGTTTATTAATTCACTCAACTAATGTATGGAATAGGGTAAGTACAGGCATAGAATTTTTTAATGCAATTAAAGATTTTTGTAGAGAGCCTTGAGTTTGAAAACTGAGATGAAATGGATAAATATAAGGAAAAATATCAAATGTCAAAATTGGCACCAGAAGACCTTACAAACCTTAAAGAAACTTAAATAATAAGTCTTTCCAGCCCCCAGAATATCCAAGGCCATATTATTTTATAGGTGAATTCTACCAAATTTTTAAGAGGGAAAGAATTCCTTTCTTAGGCAGATTATTCTGTTCCAGGAAAGGGAGACCCCTTCCAGAGCCCGCAACTGGGCCCTTGTCTAACACTCGGAAATGAAATGTCCGAGGAGACACATGTGCTGACAAGGCAAGAGATTTTATGGGGAAAGGGGACCCGGGTGGAGAGCAGTAGGGTAAGGGAACCCAGGAGAACTACTTTGCCGCGTGGCTTGCAGTCTCGGGTTTTATGGTGATGGGATTGGTTTTTGGGTGGTCTTTGGCCAATAATTCTAATTCAGAGTCTTTCTTGGTGGCTCATGCATCGTTCAGCCTAGATGGATGCTAGCGAGAGGGATTCTGGGAAGTGGACAGACTCGCTGTGTCTCCTTTCAACTTTTCCCAAACTCTTCCGGTTGGTGGTGGCTTATTAGTTCCATATTCCTTACCAGGATCTCCTGTCATAAAACAACTCATGTGAATGGCTACTAAAGGTCCCGGCCAGGGTGGGCGGTTTCAGTCAGTGTTCTGCCCCTCACAATTCTAGAAAACATAACAAGCCATTCACCTCATTTTATGAGACTACTGTGATCTTGATTCCAAAGTAGTTAAAGGGAAGGAAAGGAAAAAATTAATAGGGCTGATTCATGTATGGATGTAAGTATGAAAACTATGAGTAATAATATCACTCTAAGTAATAATAATCTACTAGCCCAGTAATTCTAAATCTATACTAAATGTGTGTGTGTGCATTGACCCTTTTAAGATCAGAGAAAAGACAGTGATATCCCATGTCACCACTGTTGTTTAATATAGTTCTCAAAGTTGAAAACAATTCTATAAGAAAAAATAAAGACATTAACTAAGAGTCACCAGGAACATGATCAACTTATAGACACCAATATCATTTTACTATATCATCTATAACTCAGTTTAAAATATCATTTTTAAAATATTACGGTTGTATAAAAATTTATGAACTTCCTGGGAATTAACCAGGGTTACCCATGTCCTTTATGTTGTGGTCCATGTGCGGGATGGAAAAGAATTTCCAGACATGAAACAGAATGAGAGGGAAATAAAGTTTATTAAAGTGGGAGATGCTATTAGAACAGCCAGCTAGCTCAAGGGAGAGCCAACATCGAACAGGTGTCCTTGCTCCATTTTTAGAACCAGGGTACAAGGAGCAGGATAGGGGTCTTGAGGATCATTTGCTGATTGTATGACGCACGTATACTGGGTGGGGGAAGAGTAAGGTAAATACCTTCTCCCTATGGGGTAGGATGATGGACAGGGAGGCCTGGCATATGCTGCAGTTCATGGGGTCACAAAGAGTTGGACACAACTGAGCGACTGAACTGAACTGATGGGGTAGGAGGGGGGACAGGTGATACCTGCTCAGGAGGACTTGAAATTCATTAATAGTTAACAAGAAGGGGAGGGAAGGATGATAGCATCTGGTTTTTGCCATTCCTGCATTCCAAGGCCCTCCTTGGTGTTTTGTTTTGTTTTTTTTCTGTTTTCTTTGTCCTTGGGACACCACACTTCATAGAGAAAATACTAACTTCTATATGTAACAAAGTACTTAGAAAATGATCTATTTAAATAAAGATACATTCTGAGACCATGAATGGGAAAACCTAATATCAATTTTCTCAGATTAACCTATAAATTTATCATAATCCCAATCAAAATTATTTTGATGTATCTATACACTTACTGTGAAAGTTACAGGAAAGAATTGTTGTTGCTTAGTCACTAAGTCATGACTGACTCTTTTGTTACTCTATGGGAAGTAGCCCTCCAGGATCCTTCTGTCCATAGGGTTTCCCAGGCAAGAATAATGGAGTGGATCACCGTTTCCTTCTCCAGGGGATCTTCCTGACCAGGGATTGAACCCAAGTCTCCTGCATTGGCAGGTGTATTCTTTACCACTGAGCCACCAGGAAAGCCCACAGGGAGGAATAAAGGTCCACAAATAGCTGAGTTGGCTCTTAAAAGAACAAATCTATCAGATATAAAAATATCTAAGAAATAAAGATAAATTAAGATAACAGTATAACTAAAAGGTTCAAAGAGCTAGAGATACACACATGTCTAGACAGATAAATGACAGGGTGGGCACATAAGTAGGTAGATAATAGATAGAAGAGGGGAAAAGCGAAAGGGAAGAAGGTTGTATTGCTTTTTCTATTAATAGGAAGAATATTATTTTAACTGTAAACAATAGAAGTTTTATATCTTTGTTTCAAATATACAAGCACTAAAGATGACAGCACACATTGCTTAAGAAAAGTGTGTTTGTTTAATAGATGGTATTGGAAAAACTGACTTACTATAGTAACAAAAATTATACTGGATCTCTTCAGCATATTAAAAAGCAGAGACATTATTTTGCCAACAATGGTTTGTCTAGTCTAAAGCTATGGTTTTTCCAGTTTTCATGTTTTCCAGTTTTATGGTTTTTCATGTATGGATGTGAGAATTGGACTATAAAGAAAGCTGAGCGCCAAAGAATTGATGCTTTTGAACTGTGACTTTGGAGAAGACTCTTGAGAGTCCCTTGGACTGCAAGGAGATCCAACCAGTCCATCCTAAAGGAAATCAGTCCTGAATATTCATTGGAAGGACTGATACTGAGGCTGAAACTCCAATACTTTGGCCCCCAGATGCAAAAAACTGACTCATTGGAAAAGACCCTGATGCTGGGAAAGATTGAGGGAAGGAGGAGAAGGGATAGCAGAGGATGAGATGTTGGATGACATCACCGACTCGATGGACATGAGTTTGAGCAAGCTCCAGGAGTTCGTAATGGACAAGGAGTGCTTCAGTCTACAGGGTCGCAAAGAGTTGGACACCAGTGAGCAACAGAACTGAACTGATCTAATGCCACATATAGTGAAATTGGACTCTAGATAGATTAAAGGCCAGTATGTGAAAAGTAGGGCTTCCCAGGAGACTCTAGTGGGAAAGAACTCACCTACCAATTCAGGTAGATGTAAGAGACACAGGTTCAGTCCCTGGGTGCCCTGAAGGAGGGCATGTCTACCCACTCCAATATTCTTGACTGGAGAATTTCATGTACAGAGGAGCCTGGCAGGCTGCAGTCCATAGGGTTGCAGAGTTGGACATAACTGAAGCAACTTAGCATGCATGCACGCATATGAAAAGTAAAACCATAAATATAACACAGCTGACACATCAGAATATACAAAGTTATCTTCATTACTGTAAAACAAAATCCCAAGATCATAAACATAAATAAACAAATTTTGTTGTTTCAAAATTAAGAATTTCTATTCAACAAAGAACAATATGGATAAAGTTAATAGACATGTGACCCTTGGGAAAATTCATTGCAAAATTTGATGCCAACAAACTACTACCTGAAATATATAAAGAATTTCTGGAAAAAAAAGTAAAGACAAGAACTTTCATAAAAAAATGGGCAAAAAGCACGAACAGAAAATGTACTGAAGAGGAAACCCAAATGGCCAACAGCATATTAAAAACATGTCAAACCCCTCAGTAATCAGAGGAAAACAAATTGTAACAGCAGTGACATACTGTTTTGTATCTGTAATACAGGCTAATATTAAGCGCCTTGGCAATACCAGTTGTCAGTGGGGATGTGGCCATGTAGATACACCTTCATGCACTGCTTGAGGGAGTGGAGACAGAAACGGCCAATCTACACTAGTGACTCAGACTCAGTTTATGCACATCTAGCGCAGGGAGAAGGCAATGGCACCCCACTCCAGTACTCTTGCCTGGCAAATCCCATGGGCGGAGGAGCCTGGTAGGCTGCAGTCCATGGGGTCGCTGGGAGTCAGACACGACTGAGCGACTTCACTTTCACTTTTCACTTTCATACATTGGAGAAGGAAATGGCAACCCAGTCCAGTGTTCTTGCCTGGAGAATCCCAGGGACGGGGGAGCCTGGTGGGCTGCCGTCTCTGGGGTCGCACAAAGTCAGACACAACTGAAGCAACTTAGCAGCAGCGCAAGGATTTATCAGTCCTACTCCAGGTTATGAGTCCCAAAGAAATTCTCACAAAGAGTCAGGGATGCAGAAGTGGACATTCATCACAGAGCATTGTGTCATGGCACATTGTGTCGTGGCTCCGAAGTTCTGAGCAGCCCCTGAAAGCAGTGGATTAGCTATGCCTAGCCACACAGCTAGATCCTAAAATACAAGGGTAAGTGAAAAAAGTAAGAAACAATGAAATCTGTAACCCTGCTCCATTTTTGTGAGTCAAAAATACACACCAAAAAAATGTGTGTGTGTAAAAAAATATGTAAAAAAAATTACGTGAGTAATGTTTTATAAAAACACGTGCAAACAAAAGGAGAAACATTAAACACTTTATAGCATTGCCCATGGCAGAGGAAAATGAAAGTAGCAGTTGGAGATGCTAAATAAATGTTTTAAAACTCAAATTAGGAAACAGCGATCATTGCTTTCACCCCTCATAGTTGCATTAGGCATTTAGTTCAATAATTTTTTTATTCAAATGCAATAAATTTCATTGACCTTTTCTTCCAAATATGTCTGGTAGTCTCTACAAGATTGATTTGAAATGGTTAATGCTGAGCTAATTATGTAATTACGTTGGTAAGATCTTCCTTTAAAGAATTTCACTGCTGTTTGACTTCCAGTGAACAGATTTGTGCAGTAGCTACTCTATAATGAGCTTCCATTTATTCTTTTTTTTTATCCTTTCATTTATTGCACATGTACTGAATAATTACTGACTTCACATTTATACAAATTGACCAAACTAATATGATAGACATAATCATTATGGGATTTTAACCAATGTATCTTTTGTATTTTCATCCCTTTTCTTGTTCTCTAGTCCAGACTATTTTGTCCAATGAGATACAGAGAATAGAAATTCAGTTTAGTTTTAATATGAAAGCTATCCTTTTAAAATATCTGTTTATATTTCTGAATGAGAAACATTCATAATCACTGGTGTAAACAAAATACCAAAATTTTTTAAATAAATAAAAAGGGAGATTGATGGGAATAAGTTACTAGTTAAATGTGATCAGGGATCCACCTGCCAATGCAGGAGACACAGATTCGATCCCTGATCCAAGACAATCCCAGATGCCACAGAGCAACTAAGCCCGTGCACCACAACCACTGAACCTGTGCTCTAGAGCCCGGGAGCCAGGACTGCTGAAGCCCACACACCCTGGAGCCCGTGCTTGGCAACAAGAGAAGCCACCACAAAGAGAAATTCACTCATCATAACTAGAGAGTAGCACCCCCTTACCGCAACTAGAGAAAAGCCTACACAGCAACAAAGACCCAGCACAGCCAAAAATAAATAAATAAAACTTTTTTTTTTTAATGTGCTCACAGGAAACGTTGAAAAGTATCATTCAGATTTTTTTTAGATTAAAAATGAAATATAATTATCAAAGGGCTAATTTAAGAAACCATTTGTTAATTGAATTCCAAGCTGGTTTCAACACCTTCGAAATCAGGGGGCATGCAGCCAAAGAATGACTTCATTCACATATTTAGTTACAGCTGTAATTGCAAAAATTGTTTTCTATGGCTTTGCACAGTTGAAATTTAAGAAAGTAGTGCTACAGCTTTTTCCTCATGTTGCTGAAATCGGTGTGCCCTTCAAATCAGTAAGAAGTTGATGATGAGTGAGGGTAGGAGGTGAGAGGCATAGTGAGCCGCACTGTGATGGCCACTGCTCTGCTACGGCTGAAAGGGCTGCATCCCTACCTGCCAGGGTACCTCTGTGACACTTTTGATGGCTTCTCAGGAAATGAAAAGGCCTCTTTTTTTTCCCTGATTCTTTCAGGAAGTTTCTTATAGTCCCTAACTCTCAGTAATTTGCATTCATTCCCACTGGCTAGCAAATACCTAAAATTACCCAGTGGTTCCTAAACAGTATAATAGCCGAGTTAACTCATATCAGGTCATTCCCTTTTAGTAGTGTTAGATGTAAATTTGAAGACTTTGGGAAGGAAAGTAAATATATATCAAAGTTTCTAATGAAATTGTTTACTTTGAAACTAATGTTTAAAAATTAAAAATGAAATTATTATGAATGGCATTAAAACAGGCATTTGAAATTCTTTTTAAACATGAATGTGTCTTTTTAAGGAAATCTATTTAATGTTAAAATTTATATCACATATTCAATTAAGTCAAAAGTACATTTAATAGTTAAAAAGAAAATTTTCTTTTAGGTCTGTGTTTTATTAGAGGTTGTACTTTGTCATTTCTAAGAATAGGTCTGACACATACAGGTGAAATACAGGAGGGCAAAGAATGAATTCTACTTATTTGTATAGAATATTTCAAGCTAAGAATGGAGATTTACTAAATTTTCATGGTCTCTATCTCTTTCTTGACTGATTTCAGGCCCTGGAAAGTGAATTTGTTTCTTGCCAACTCCATCAGTGGATTGACCTTGTATTTGGATACAAACAGAGAGGACCAGAAGCAGTCCGGGCTCTGAATGTTTTTCACTACCTAACCTATGAAGGCTCCGTGAACCTGGACAGTATCACTGACCCTGTGCTGAGGGAGGTAGGTAATAAGTTGGATATTATCCTGAAAATTTCTCCCATCCCTTCAACACAAACTTGGCTCTCCATCTCCTTCTGCATAAATCTCCTTCCAATGTAAATTTTATAAAACATAGATTTCAAGTTCTTGACAAATGTGGAAAAGTGAGTGTTGTATATCAAAAACAAGTAATGAGGCTACCATGTAGTTCCTTTCTGAAATGCAGACATATACAGTGCACCTTAGTATCCCTCTTTTATTTGTTTTACTTCAGCATCTTCATTGAAATGCTTAATGCCTTATGTGTTATGAATTAATGAAACCGCATTGAATATTTAAATATGAATAGTTCACATTAAAATAACCTGCCAGTACCTATTTTTTAATAAAAGCAGAACTACAGCCTGCTAGACAGAATACTCAAAAAATGCATCAGTAAAATAGAGGAGATTATAGTATGTTATTCCTACACATTCTCACTCTGAAATTTTATAGCTAACAGTTGGGAATTATATGCTATAGTTTGTGTATAAGTATATTTTATGAAAATATTCATAAAATATATTATTTAAATCACTTGCACATTGCACACAATTATTTTAGATAGGTGAAAAGAGTGAGGATGCAACAGCTGCTAGATGAGTCTTGCTTCAAGGAAGCTGTATCTCAGTCTTCCATTCTACCAGATATCTGCCATCTGCTGTATGCAAAACAAGCAATCATTTCTACATTTCCAGTCACTAGGATGCTTTTTTATTTTTTTATTTTAGAGGTGGAATACTCATAGATTTGGGAAATAAAGCTCTAAAAGAAAAATTTGCATCCATAAAGTTATTTCTTACAGACTTCTATAAAGACAAAATGACTCTATTTGTATGGCTTCAAGCCGAGAAGAGGAAAGGGAAGGGAAGTGCCTCATGCTTCTTGATCATTGAGCCCTTGGGGCTGAATATTTGGAGAACACGTTGCAAGCATATTATTAGGTGTAGTATTCTACCATGTTGTATGCACAAGGAAATGGGATTATTGCCTGCAGCTGGAAGAAGGAGACAGGGACAGAGAAGGGATGAGTGAAAAAAAAGCCAGATACTTGAACATTTGTTGGTGAAATAAGGGATTTTGTCTACAAAATAATCTGATTAGTTTGTTCACAATTGGGAATTCTAATTCTGAGCTTAGTTATTCTCTTAACAGTGTACCCTTAACATATACTCGGTGCTATAAGTGCCTTACCACTATATTCTCTTTTCAGAACCAGTACCTTTAGAATCAGAAAAAAAGAGAAAAGAATTGCAGTAGCTTATCCTTTTATGGCAAGACCAACTCCAGATTGTTTATTGACTTTTAACTATCATAAATATTTTTTCTCCTGAATATCGTAGTGTACATTTCCACCCATTATAATATGCTGTCCTTAAGTTGCAAGTTGATCATCTTGAGCAAAATAAAAATATTTTAAGTATGTTGTGCATAATGAAAGAACATAGCAGCATTAAAATTGACTGAAAATAGCAAATCTTTCCAACTTAAATTGAAGAAGGAAATGGCAAACCTCTCCAGTATTCTCACTGGGAAAATCCCACAGACAGAGGAGCCTAGCAGGCCCCAGTCCATAGGGTCGAAAAGAGAGACAACTGAGTGACTGAGCATATTTAAATGAGAACAGAGAGATAAATGAGGGAATGAAAAGGAAATGGAATTAGGATTAAGACTTTTTAAATGTGGATATAGTGTTTATTACTTGAATTCTATAAAAATACCTGCTACTAGAAGGTAACACACCATTGCTTTGGACAGTAAAAAAAAAAAAAAAAAAAAAAACTGTATAGAATTGTCAAACTGTAGAAAATCTCCATGAAACATTATATGAGAGTAATTTAAAAAAAAATATGGTTGGGAAGGGGTTCCAGCTTTCCCAATCTGAGGGCATAGTTGCTGAACACTGAGGTTCTATTAGAGAAGCTCACAGAGTCGCTCAGTGCCGTGTATGTCCTCCCTACCTAAGCCCTCGCCCACGTCTCTCACCCTGAAACTCTTCTGTCAGTTCTCAAAACACTAGGTGAGAGAGCATGTACTTGGAACACTGTTATCTTACTTCCGCCAGGCGGCACGAGCTCACGCACACACTAGCAGAGCATTGGCCCTGACTCACCCAATGTTTTGTGGTTTAGATGCTAAGTCATGTCCAGCTCTTTTGAGACCCCATGGACTGTAGCCCACCAGGCTTCTCTGCCCATGGGATTTTCCAGACAAGATTACTGGAGTGGGTTGCCATGCTCTCCTTCAGGGGATCCTCCTGACTCAGGGATCGAACCCATGTTTCCTATGTCTCCAGCATTGGCAGGCAGATTGTTTACTCACTAATCCACCTGGGAAGCCCATCCTACCCAGAGGCCCTGTGTCAACTCAAGATAGCTTTATCTCTTTAAGACCACTAGGGAAGCACTTAGTATGTTGTAGATATGACAGGTGAAATGACCTGGCAAGGAATAAGAGTTAATTGCCCCTCTCCACATTCCGCATGCTCACCTCCTTTACTCTACAACTAACATATTTCCACAAAATTAATTTTGTATTAATATTTAAGATGAAAACCTGCCTGAATCCTGTGAGCTTTCTAATGTGGCCAAGTCATTTAGTGTCCCTCCACTTCCATTGCTTTCTCCATAATGAAGGGATAATACCAAACATATGTTTGCCAGCATAAAAGCATCTAGCATCTGTTGTCACAAGAAAGAACCCTGTGGATAAGTGGAACAGAGTATAGTATAGTCATTATTTGGTGGTCATTTTTGTCCCTATGCAGTGAGGAGGCTCTGCAAGGCACACTGCGTTCCATCAAAACATCACCATTGAGTTCCAGGAGGTCTGCTCTGTGGTGCTGTGATTTGAGAGAGTTGCTTTATACCTAAATGATCAGACAGAGGCTTCTGGGGAAAGTAGTGTTCAAAATGTTGAGCCTTTTATTGAGTTCAATGCATTCCTTTTATTTGATAAAGTTTATCTTGAAGTGAAGTGAAGTCGCTTAGTCGTGTCCAACTCTTTGCAACCCCTTGGACTATAGCCAACCAGGCTCCTCTGTCCATGGAATTTTCCAGGCAAGAGTACTGGACTGGGTTGCCATTTCCTTCTCCAGGGGATCTTCCTGACCCAGGGATCAAACCTGGGTCTCCCACATTGAAGGCAGATGCTTTACTGTCTGAGCCACCAGGGAAGCCCCAAAGTTTATCTTAGTTTTTTTAAATGTGAAATCACTCTATTTCACAAAGATAAAACCAAAGGAAGGTGGCAGTTATCTTATACTAAGCTCCAACTAGCCTAAAGAAGATAATTTTTAATGCCTTAACAAATGCTGATTTAAAGGAGAAATTTAATATACAAAAATCTACATATGTCCCTTTTGTAAAAGAGAATAGAAAAGATACACACACACACACACAGATATATGCATCTACATACAGTCTACCTAGAACTTTGACGTTAGGGCTAAAATTCGAAAAATGTGTTAAGGTTATTGATTCATTCTTCCTTGACAGGTGAAATCATGAAGCAGCACTAACCACAGCAATTATAGCATTAAAATGTCAAGAAATTAGAGGTCAGAATAACAGATAATTTTCTTCTCTATGTCAGATTTAAAATTGACATTCTTTGACAGCTTAGGATCTCTGGCTGAGAAAAATATGACAGCTTAACTTATTTTATACTTGTAAAGCAGTAATTGATAATAAACTTTATCATGACAGCCTCTGGGCAGAAACATGACAGAACGGTTTTGGTACCAAGCTCTTCATAACATGTAAACACCAGATCTGGGGATATTAGGTATTATTTAAATTGTCTTAAGCCTGAGCTTTTATCATAGTCTCCTAGACACTTTTTTTTTTCATAGATGAGCTTATCTGACGATTTAAGCAGTATTTTTCAAGCATGATAATGAGTTTTTCATATTAATACAATTATGTGATTTGCTTTATGTTTTTACTCCCCAAATGATGGCCAAGAAACTTAACCCTATGACCTATATGAGAAACAGGCTATTCTGGTTTGTATCTGGTCCCATGGTTTTCTAACTCCTTACTACTCAAATATGGTCCATAGACCAACAGTATCAGTATCAGTATCACCTGGGAACTTGTCAGAACTTCATACTCTACTCTCAGCAATGCCCCCACACAGCCTAGTAAATCAGAATGTTAGGAGATGCCCTGGTGCCTTGTTTGAGGCATTACAATGTAAGAAGCACTGTGCTGCTGTTGGTCAGTCGCTAAGTCATGTCCAACTCCTTGCGACCCCGTGGACTGAGGCACGCCAGGCTTCCCTGCCCTCCACTGTCTTCTGGCTCCATCCACTCTCCATCTTCTTCGCCTCCATCCCAAGGGTATCTCAGAACATCCAGGAAGAGGGCTCAAGCAAGTTTATTTAAAAAAAAAAAATTCTCTAGGAATTTTAAAATAACAGAATATTTACTTAGAGTTTGGTTTTTGGTTTTTTTTTGCTGTGCCACTGCAGCATGTGTGATCCTAGTTGCCAGACCAGGGATTGAACCCGTGCCGCCCGCATTGGAAGCATTGAGTCTTAATCACTAGCCAACCAGGGAAGTTCCTTACTTATTTTTAGAGATGATATTCTTCTTACTCCCAAAATGATTCTTTAAAATGTAAACGACTTTTTAATGGGCATTTCCATTTTAATTTCAACTGTAAGATTTTCTATTTTGTTTATGCTTTTTAATTTATTAGAACTTTTAACTCAGTAAAACTTCAGTAACTGTAGAGAAAATTTTAAGGTAACTTTAAGAAATCTTCATCAGCCATTTTTTTTTTCTTGTTTGTCCTTTATCTTATAATGAGTGAAAAATATTCTAAAAATCTTTCTTAAAATTATCTCTGTTATAATTAGGAGTATAATTAGTCAAGCCTGTCTGCCTCAGAGTATGATTGTTTGTTCCCTAGCAGTCAGTGAAAGATGATGGAAAGGTGGATGTCAGATAACAGATTATATCACAGCCCCAGCATCATTATTTGAGTGACATAAGGGAGTTACTTTAATGTTCTTTTATTTGACCACCTAAAATATGATAATTGAGATGATATCTAACTCATAGGACTGTACTTGAGGATTGTATGTGAAAAGATACGTGAAAATACTTTGTAAACTGTGAAGCACTACTGGACATTGATTACTCCTACCCCCAAACATAATTACATGAAGTATCATGGAAGAACTTATGTTTTAATAATTTATTTCTCTGTATCATCATATCTGTAGTCAACACTGCCAAACTGAAAAATGATTTAAATGACTTCTCTTTGACTGTGAGAGAAATATACACAGAAGTCTACCACAAAAGGCTTGTTTTGCTGGCAAATTATTAGAACATATGGACCATGCAACATTTACTTATACATATAATACTCATTTATGTTTATTCTGGGGATATCAAAACATTAAATACATTTTGGTATTACCAGTAGTCATAAAAATGTGGTTATTTTTGTCTAATTTTCTGTTACCAGTATTTCTTAGTCTTAGACTATATATTCTTCACTTATTTCTTTCTTCAATCTGATAGGGATAACAAAACATTCCTTTGGATCTGCTATGGTGAAAATATCCCCATAGGAAGTAGAATAGATCTCTTCAGTTTTCACTTTATTTTCTTCCTAAAACATTCCTTGCTACTGCAGAGAACTGACATGATAGGGCTGTCAAGAACCAGCAAGACAAATGTGTCTTTAACCAAAACAGCTGCAATGCTGACTTTCCTAGAAAAGGAACTCATAAAATTTATAAGGAAAAAAAAACAAACCCACTTTTCATCTTGATCATGTAAATGAAGGTATTTATCGTGACAACGGTGATGGCCTCTATAATAACTGCCTATTCTTTCTGAGAATCTGTTATTCCTAGTCTTTTCCTTCCCTAATTTCTGACTTCTCTCTTTGATCTGACAAGGGATATTAACTTCCACCCCTCCTGGATCACTTGAGTGGGTTGTAGAAGAATATTGTCTATTTACTGGTGCCGTGACGCCTAATTGTCTTCAGATGAGAGATGTTCAGGGTTCTTCTCCTAGGCGACTATTCTGAGGCATGATAACAAATGATCAACAAAAGAGCAAATAAATATTTCTTAAAACCATTTTCATTGCCCCCTATAATTACTAGAAATTTTACAGAGCTGAAAATCTTAACAAACCCAAAAGCCAAATTAAAATAGAAGGAAAAGCCATACATTTTAAATTGTTGGAGTAGAAATACATATTGGGCCTTTTTTACATTTAAAGAATAATTTTGGGAACAACAAGAATATTATGATCCCTAAATCTAGTAAGAGTATAGGTTCAAATGTATCTGTTAATGTGCTTCTCATCTTTAGCAATAAGGCATGCATTGAGATAATTCAAGAATACAGTTTCTATATAGAAATTAGTATCAAGAAAATTAATGGTACACATTTAATTTTGATTGGTGAATAAATCTTTTAATTTGGTTTTGTCTTTTCTCCTTCTAATTACTGCAGTCCTTAGCTAGTCCATAGGCATCAATTATCCATAGAAAAGCGTAAATAATGCACTTGGTCAAAGTGAGATGTATGTCATTTATGTGAGATATGCTTTTTTTCTCTCTTTGTGTTATTTTTATTGTGTGGTGCTGAGAAGTGCTAATTATTGATTTTCAGAAATTAACAGCAAATGCTTTTACAAGCATTTAAAGTCATATTTTACACAAGGAAGAAGGGTGAAAATTGCAGCCTGCTGTTTGTAATAGGAATAGCTGAAAGAGACTTCCTTATCTTCAGTTAACATAGATTTCAGTTATATTACACAGTTGTTACCTTAGCATAAATTAACAATTATTCAAAACATACTGCATGCTTCAGTTTCTTAAAGTGGGTATTACTCAAGCTAAGTACCTACCCATTTTAGTTAGATGTTTAGTACTCATTTTTAAATGTTTTAAACATATTGATAATAGCCATTTGATCTCAGTATAGTATAACTAAATTATTGTTTCCCATTTATGTCAAAGAAGAGCATTTTGTTTTGCCAGGTATATGCAGTACTATTTTTAATTTGAATTTAATTTAGTGAAAGGGTATGATTTCATTTTGTAATGTTTATACTCACACCTAGTGAACCTTAGTCTTCATATCTTTCTACGTACCAAACAAATCCATTTCAGCTTTATTATTTTCATTATTGTCCTTCCATGATCAGACACTCCAAGTGAATTTATTTTGTGTAGTGAAGATCACCACTGATACTACTCTCCTTTCTCCCCGCCGTCTTCTCCTCAGCCTCCTTCCTCCTCCATTTCCTGAATCACCCAGCATAGAGTTTGCTTTATGTGAATTTATTCATCAAGGGAGAATTTGGCATGGATATTGTACTGTTATTACCTCTCGCATATCATTATTTCTGGACTGAGTCTTCTACTATGTACTATTGAATGATCAAACCCAAAGTGGGCAAATAACCAAAAACCTGGGAGCATCCTTAAGAACTCATCTGCTAAAACTCTTGCTTCCAGGTCAATCTGAAAATTATTCAGAACAGAATGTTTTAGTTCCTTTTTTGAGGGTTAACAAGCAAAGATTGAAAAAGACTCCATGGCCTCCCCCAAGAAGCTTATAACAGTGTTTATCCCTCAAATATTCTAAATCTTCAATAAAAATCTTACTTGGATGTAATCACCTTTTGGTCAGTCCTACTTGGAAACAAAGCAAAAGCTAGCCAGCATTTTTCTTATTTATTATACCTGAATACTAATCATAGTTATGTCCGTCAATGTGCTGTATGTATCTCAGCACATTGCCCTTTCAAAGGGATAATGAAGACTCCGAAAAATGATATCCAGATGGTCAAAAAGAACAGGGAAAGAGTCTAAACAGCACTAATCATTATGCAGATACATAACAAAACCACAATGAGGTGCCACTCCATACCCACTAGGTTGGATACAGTCAAACAAACAAACAGAAAATAGCAATGTGGGAAGGATGTGGAGAAACTGCAGTCCTTGAGAGTACTATGAGAATGTAAAACGGTGCAGCCTCTCTGGAAAACAATATAGAGGTTCCTCAAAAAATTAGAGAGAGACTTACCAGATGATCTAGCAGTTTCACTACTGGTTATATATCCAGAATTAAAAGCAAGATTTCAAAGAAATATATTGCATATCCATGTTCATAGCGGCATTATTCACAACAGTCAAAGTGTAGAAGCAATCCAAGGGTCCATCAGCAGGTGAAAAGATGAAAAAAGTATGCCATTTAGATATAATGGGATATTATTTGGCCTTAAAAAGGAAGGAAATTCTGAGGCATGCTGTAACAGGAATGAACCTTGAGGACATTATGCTAAGTGAAATAAGCCTGTCACAACAAGACAAATTACTATTTGATTCCAGGTGCTTAGAATAGTCAAAATCAGAGAGGAAAAGTAGAAGGGTGGTTTCTAGGAGCTGTAAGGTGAAAATCGCTCAGTCCTGTCTGACTCTTTGCAACCCCATGGACTTCTCCAGGCCAGAATACTGGACTGGTAGCCTTTCCCTTCTCCAGGGGTTCTTCCCAACCCAGGGATTGAACCCAGGTCTCCAGCATTGCAGGTGGATTCTTTACCAACTGAGCCACAAGGGAAGCCCAAGAATACTGAAATGGGTAGCCTATCCCTTCCCCAGCGGATCTTCCCGACCCAGGAATCGAACCAGGGTCTCCTGCATTGCAGGTGAATTCTTTACCAACTGAACTATCAGGGAAGCCCTTGATATCAGGGAAACCCTTCCAGGAGCTGGGGGAAGGTGAAATGAGTAGTTGTCTGATGGGTACAGAGTTTCGGTTTGCCAAGCTAAAGAGAGTTCTAGAGAATATGCACAATAATATGAATGTGTTTAACACTGCTGAACTGTACACTTAAAAATTGTTAGGACAGTAAATTTTACACTGTGAAATTTTATGTGGTAAATCTTACCACAGTTTTAACAAATTTTAAAGGGATAATCAAGAGTTTAAAAATAGTCCTATTTTCAAAAATGTGGGGCAGATTAAAGTAGATAATCAAGGGATGGTGAAGCCCCCTGGGGTTAACATCTGCTTGCCGGCCCTAGGCTTGAGTATGTAAGGGGAAGCAGCTTGTTGCCAGAACCTGTCAGAAGTAGCCCTGGGAATTGGTCACCCAGCAGAACCTGTGGCCTTAGGTAGAAAACAGCAACACAGCCAGTGCCAAACTGTGACCTGACAATGAGGGGACGCACAATAAATGCTTTGCGTTCTATCTTGCGTCCCAACCTGTCAGAGGCCAACCCAGTACCAGGGATGTGGTCCTTGGAGACCATCACCCAGGGGCAAGGATGCCGACCCAGCTCACTTCTCTGTGCCCTGAGTGAGCCACCACTCTGGAGCAAACTTATTTAAGGCATTCAGGGTAGGACAGCCACTACCTTCTCATTAAAATACATGGATTTTCCTACCTAATTTGACTTATTTTTCAGCAGAAAAACTGAGTGAGCCTGCCACCTGTAGCACTGACCTAATATATTTTTTTAGATATTCCAGACAGAGCTTTTTTATCTAGAGGATATGGTGTTTTTCACATTAATTTGTTAAGTCAATTATGTAATATCCTTGTAATTCATCATTCCAAGGAGGAAGTATAGGAATCAGCAGGAAGAGAAATCTCCAGTATATATGTATATCTCCAGTATATCTCCAGTATATATATGTATTAGCTTTATACCAAAAGAATATATATATACACACATATGTGTATATAAAAATTTCCTGATATATATATATGTGTGTGTATGTATATATATATATATATATATATATATANCCTTCTCATTAAAATACATGGATTTTCCTACCTAATTTGACTTATTTTTCAGCAGAAAAACTGAGTGAGCCTGCCACCTGTAGCACTGACCTAATATATTTTTTTAGATATTCCAGACAGAGCTTTTTTATCTAGAGGATATGGTGTTTTTCACATTAATTTGTTAAGTCAATTATGTAATATCCTTGTAATTCATCATTCCAAGGAGGAAGTATAGGAATCAGCAGGAAGAGAAATCTCCAGTATATATGTATATCTCCAGTATATCTCCAGTATATATATGTATTAGCTTTATACCAAAAGAATATATATATACACACATATGTGTATATAAAAATTTCCTGATATATATATATGTGTGTGTATGTATATATATATATATATATATATATATATAAGCTTTATACCAAAAAAATAAAAGCAAGCACTGAGGCAAGTAAATGAGCAAATTGGAACCCCTTCCTCAGATATTTTCTAACACAGTCTGATAGTTAAAGCAAATATGGTCCTTTTTTGCTTGAGTTATCAAATATTTGCTGAAATATTCTAATACTTTTGCACGTGTAGGCGGCCTACAGTCCATGGGGTTGCAGAGCCCTGCAAGACTTGTGACTAAGCACACACGCACGCACAGGTTTAGCCTTGATGCAGCTGATTGTTAAAACAAAGAAAACATCTTGGTTCTTCGGTTTTGTAGTTTCCGTGAAAAACTAGAAGCAGTTTAATATAAAATAACATTTTAATTTTTTATATAGTTAAATGTTTATAAGGCAAGAAATAATAAAGTACAGATATTATTTGCTTGATTTATTTTGCTATTTTTCCAGCATTAAAAAGTAATGCTTTATATGATCTTGTTTTATTGCAACAATAAACCAGAAGCAAAGGCTTATCAGTTAAAATACATTCTGCCGTTAAGTAATCTTTCTTTTTATCATTTCAGGCTTTCAGAATTCCATATTTTTCCTAATTTGATAAAGAATTGGTAGAATTGGAGGTAGAACAGAGTGATAAAAATCACATATATATTTTTAATTGTATTATATGTTGAAGTTATATTTTCTGGTCAAAGGGAAAAAAAGAATATCCACTCTCAAGCATTAAAATAAAATCATTCTAAATAAGAGCTGTATACTGGAATAAGCACAACACTAAGTAAATTTTTTGAAAATCTTTTTCTGTGTTCCAAGCTTTTACTTTTTTTTCTGAAATTTTCTGAAATTTGCTGATAATTGGTTATGTGAACATAATCTGATATTTTGCATTATGGATAGCATAGCCTATAGCACTTTGCGAAATGCTGATTTTTTTTTAAAACCATTTAAAAGATTTTATAAACCAAGGAAAATGGATATAAAACAGGTCATTTGACAGCCTACCTTATTAGCTTCTTCCTACTCTCTCTCTCATGGCACTCAGACCTGATGGCATTTCATCTGAAAAACAATACTAAATTAACATTTGCAAAAAAAAAAAAAAAAAAAAGACTGGAACTTGTAAAGATTCTATCAGAGAAAAATATATCTGGCTAAATTCATCTGCACTGAGGAAAAGAGATTAATCGGAGTATTTATCTGATGCATACCAGGGAAAGCGTAAGCAGATAACCAGACTCAACAGAGGGAAAGAGAAAGCACATTTGTTCACCTAACTTTTGTCTTTTAGAGCATTTTAAATTTACCATTACTTTGAACATCATTCTGAACTTTGACTTAACTGTTGTCACCACGTTTCCTTGTACCTTGGTTGTGAAAGATGGGCAGACATGCAACACACATGCACCACAGCATGTTCTTTTTCTGATGATTTAATCCCAAACTTGGGCTTCCCTGGTGGCTCAGAGGGTAAAGCATCTGCCTGCAGTGCAGTAGACCCGCATTCAATTCCTGGGTCAGAAAGATCCCCTGGAGAAGGAAATGGCAACTCACTCCAGTACTCTTGCCTGGAAAATTCCATGGACAGAAGAGCCTGGTAGGCTACAGTCCATGGGACTGCAAAGAGTCAGACACGACTGAGCCACTTCACTTTCTTTTCTTTCTTTCTAATCCCAAACTTGTATCTTTGTTCATATAGGAGGTAGAACTTTCTTGGGAGGAAAGGCAAAAAGGAAAAACAAAACGATTAAGGAAGAGATATAGCAGGTCAGAGGAATAAAGCTGTGTCACAGCTATCGCAAGCACATAGGGGGGTGACAGAGGATGAGATGGTTGGATGGCATCCCTGACTCAATGGACATGAGTTTAAGTAAACTCCGGGAGTTAGCGATAGACAGGGAGGCCTGGCGTGCTGCAGTCCATGGGGGTCACAAAGAGCGACTGAACTGTACTGTAGGGCCTCTTTATGCAAATTTAAAGTCACCCTCTTCAGGAGGCTGAATTACAAAAAGGGCTCCTTTCCTTGGTCGATTCTATCACTCATTTAACCCCCAACTGCGCACCTTGGTACGTGGCATCATCAATGACACCCGCCATACACAGTGCCCTGACCTGTGGAGAAGTTGAAAGACTAGAGAGAGCTCGTTGAGAATAAGTGGGGAAAGAGAGAGCTGGATGGGGCTTCCCAGGTGGCTCAGCAGTAGAGAATCTGTAGGAGCCACTGGAGACTAGAACTCGATCCCTGGGTGGGAAGATCCCCTGGAGGAGGAAATAGCAACCCACACCAGTATTCTTGCCAGGATAGTCCAGTGAATAGAGGAGCCTGGTGGGCTACAGTCCGTGGCGGTTACAAAGAGTCGGACACGACTGAGCAATGAGCACGTGCACACAGGAGAGCTGCTTGAAGGCAGGGGTAATTTTGTAATTTGACAGGTGTGTCCTGGAGTATTTTACAAAGAGAGCCTAACAAAGGAGAGGAACAATCAGAAAGTAGGGAGGACAAGAGGGAAACAGTGTACATGGGAACTTTCCCTGGTAGGAGCTTTATATTCCATGTAAGCAGGTAAACTGAGTTGTTTGTCATGTGTGTGTATGAAAATCATATGTACCATTCAGATGTACTTACATTGTCCTCCTAAGCATAATTCGGTTCACATTTTCCTTTCCTTCTCTGCCTTTCCCTGCAGAATTCCTGTTTTAGAACTTCCCCCAAGGTGTTAAAAGCAGTCTTTTTACCTTCTAATTTTAGAACATACCTATTTCTTTTTTTTATTATTGAAGTATAGTTGATTTTTGTGGTGTTTCAAGTATAAAACACCTGTGTGTGTCATACATATTACACAACTCATGTTGTCTCATATACAATGTTAATTTATCCTTTCTTCACTGAAAAGGGCAATAGACAATATACATAATGCAATAGATTTTTTGTAACATAAACTAAAGTTTTGGTATTTGATTTTAAAAGGATTCACAAATGCTGATGTCTATAAGTGGTCAGGCAGGGGATAAACTATTGAAGCTGGGCGAGGTGGCAGTTTATGCACAGGTCACATGAGCGATGGGCCTTAAATAGGAGTCTCTGTGCTCCAGCCGAGTGTGTACCACACAGGAATGATGATGCAGTCATGCAGGAGCTTCTGATTCTTATGAGAGAAGCCAAAAAAACCCAGTTTACTGTATGAAATTTCCCAACCTGTACATTGACTCCAATAGAAACCTTGCCTGTGAGCTGAATCTAGCCCATGGGATGCCAGTATGTGACATCTGGCTGAACGTAAGCCCCTATGACATCCTGGCTAGAATGTAACCTCCGCAAGAGTAGTCATCTGTATCTGTTTTGTTTTGTGTGTGTTTTTTTTTTTTTTTTTGGTGAATATCAGAGATCTCTAGAATGGTAGGTGCAAAATAAATAAATATATGTCTTAATGAATAACATTATCTTTTAAGATCCCATTTCTGATAATATAGAAAGAATCCAAGTTATAATTAACTTTTAGTAGTTGTTTGGATGTTTTTTACTTGATGTCTTTGGGAAAATTCCATTAAATGGCAAAAAAAAAAAAAAAAAAAAAATCCACATAGCAAAAACTCTTTTCTGTGATGTTGACCAGCTAATTTCTATTTAACCTTCACACCTCAGCTCTTGTTCTTTTTCTGGAAGTCCCTGTCCTTATAGCCCTTCTCTCCTTCCCCCATCCTCCACCTGAGTCTGATTGTCACTCCTTGGGGCTCCCTGGCCCTCTGGGCTTGCCTCACCCATGATCCTCCCTAACATGCACCTTGATGTCCTCATCTCATATCCTCATGGGCTGAAAGCTTCTGGGGGACAGTCTGCTATCTGAGTTTGTATGCTTTGGCATAAACACTCAAAAGATGTTCGTTAAGTTGTTTCTGTGGTATTGAGTTGTAAGAATCAAGAGCTCTGAAGTTTTCCTTGCTACTGTGCTTTTCTGTTTTCAGGCTACCTTTTGGTTTTGCCCCAATGCCCTACCATTTCCCCACTTCTGTATTCAGATATTTTTGGAAGGACTAAATCACAGCCTTAACGTGCAAGAGAGTCGCAGGGTGAGCAAACAGACACACATAAAGAATTCTGTGTTGAGTTCCGTGATAAAGGGGAAGATATGCTGTGACAGTATGGAGGACATTGATTATGATTTAGGACATCTAGGAAGGATTTAAAACCCTGCCCAAGGTTAGCATGAAGGGAGGTGGTTTTTTCTCCATCAGAACAACTATTCAATCTTTAT
Source organism: Neotragus moschatus (assembly GCA_006410615.1). Classification (NCBI taxonomy): domain Eukaryota; kingdom Metazoa; phylum Chordata; class Mammalia; order Artiodactyla; family Bovidae; genus Neotragus; species Neotragus moschatus. The sequence goes on from SJYA01002027.1 coordinate 443,514, forward strand.
GCCTCATAAGTTGCAGTATGGACTGTGTATATCCCCGGGCATGTGCCCAAAGAAAGTACCTGCCTCCCTTTTTTATTTTTTAAAGATTTAATATGTTTAAAAAAATGAAATAGGCAATCAAAAATATGAGCTAGTAACAGAGAATTGAAAAACTCCATCAGTCTGCTACCCCTTTCTGCTGTAGTTTTATTTGTATCTCTGTTCAAAGCCCAACCTGACCATGGAAAGGTTTTCTCCTCAGCATCACTTTTAAAAAATATCAATCTTTGAACATATGAAAGTGGAGAGAATGATATAAAAATAATAGTATAACAGATTTCCACTTGCCCAATAACAATATTCAGCAGTAGTACCTCCCATCTTGGTGAAAAAGAAGACTTTGATTACTTTCTAAATGTGGGAGAACCAGTCAAGAAAATCAGTAGGTGCTCACGTACCATTCAAACATTTTAATAGACTTAGGAGAGACAACATGCTTTTTCAAGATCAGAAAGGTCTGATCAGTTTAAACTCAAAGGGTAAGAAATTATTGGAGGACAGGATTACATGATAGCTAAAAGATAAATATTGAACTAGGAACCTTTAGGTCATGAAAGCATGTGATGTAGATCGTAGGGAAGAGAAATTCAGTTTAGTCTCAAAAGAAGTAAATGTTGAATGTTGGAAACAGATTGTCTTATTGAAAAGGTAAGATTGAGTACAACTTAAACTTCACCCTGATGCCATTTGAAGCATTCAAGATATATATGTGTGCATGTGTACTCTGCCTCAATCCAAGAGGATCAGTGGCAGAAACCACTAAAGCGAACTGTACAGACGATTTCTAGAAATAAAGTCACTTTCATAACATTTTCTAACATAATTTTAATAATTCCCCTTCAGGAAAAAAATTAAAGTCAAGCAAAGCAAGTTTATTGATTCACTCCTTTTTTGAACATTTAAAAAGCTACCTACTCAAATGCGGGGCACTGATCTAGGAATCTAAATGTGTTTGATTTTACTTCTCTCTCCTTCCCCACTCCCTGGTCCTCTATCTGGAGGAGAAAAAACACAAGTAATAGTAGATATCATTATATTTAGTTTGTGATGCATTAAGCTAGGTATTGGACATTTTCTAACCAGGGCAGCTTTTAACAATACAATTCTTACTTTTTTTTTTTTTTTCCAAATAATTCTCAGAATTTATTGCTAATAATGTGAACCTAACCAGAAATAGTCTCTCCCCGTTCTAATCATAAATCTTGCTTTGGGGAGATGAAGTATGATGGTATCTATGTTAGCACAATTTAGTCGGTAGTCACAGTTCTCATGGAGGAGGCAGTGGCACCCCACTCCAGTACTCTTGCCTGGAAAATCCCATCGACGGAGGAGCCTGGTAGGCTGCAGTCCATGGGGTCGCACAGAGTTGGACACGACTGAAGTGACTTCAAATAAATGTATACATTAAAATTGGACAATACTTAAAGAGATTTAGTAATTCATCCTGTTGCCTCTGCAAATAAAGAGCCAAAGCCCCATTTATGCACTTGCTAAAATATGGCAGATAATGATGCATTCATGTTTAATATTGCTAATAAATTTGAAAGTTCACAGTTTTATTGATAAACATTTTCTTAAAATGCAGTCCAGGAGGACAGATTGTTAAATTTAAAGACTTTATAAATGAGAATTGAAGATAGTGATACGATTAGTGGAAGGGCTGTAGCAAGAGTCATCTACCAATTTACCTGACTCCCAAGCATTCAGCAATGACTTTTGTATTTCACTTTTATGTGCCACCAAACTGCACACAATTTTAGGGGAAAAATTAACATGGTAACAGAGTAATAATCATAGTAAATATTGTGCTTCTCCTTATTGACTTAAATTACATACTTATAATATTTCAGAAAAATATTTCTGTTAGTCTGGTTTAATATATTGCAGTTTTTGGCTGTAAAATTTATGTATAGAAGAAATACTTAAGTCTCTTTTAAGATTTTCTCTTTGACATACACACCAAAAAGACATATTATACACTTCATACAGTTTGAGATCTATAAATATTCATTGGAAATGACAAGGTCTCGTTAATATTTCCATCTGTATAGGTTTTAATGACATATTGAATAGGTTTTAATGACATATTGCATAGGTCAGGATGCACCAAGAATTATTTCCTCTTTGGGTTAGTTCTCTGTAAAATTTCAGAAGATTTTTGAGAGGAATGAATTCACAGCTTATAAATAATATTTCAGAATATATCTTAGAATAGCATAGCACACTAAACTGTATTTTTTGTAGTGAAAGTTTTGCTGTATTTGATGACTATACAGAAGTCTTAAGGTTCTTTCTACTTATTACTCTCTGAATTGATTAGAACACATGCTTATTTGAATTTTATCTTGTATCCTTAGTGGACTTTATGTTTCATTCTTTTTTTTTTCCCATTAAGATCCCAGAAGCTTATTTCATTAGAGATCCCCATACGTTTCTTCTTACAAAGGACTTTATTAAGGTATTTGTGTTGTATTTAGTGTTCAGAGTGTTCTCTGGTCTCTAGCTGCTTGCATGTACTCACAGGATAACATTTCCACATTTAACCCCAGCTTCTAAATAAGAATAGTGATTTAACAGAAGCATGTTTGGAAGGAGAAGCAGAGCTTGTCTACAAAATACTAACACTTGGATGATTCTGCACCCTGGGAGAAGAGCACCCGGTGAATTTTCTGGACTTTTTTCATGGCTGACTTGGGATACACTTTGCGTTGTCAGAGTGTGTTGACCTCTCTCGTTGATGCATACTGATTGTGACAATCACTCTCCTTCCCCTGCAGGCCATGGAGGCACAGATACAGAACTTTGGACAAACGCCATCTCAGTTGCTTATTGAGCCACATCCACCTCGGAGCTCTGCCATGCACCTGGTAAGACATAGCAGCTTGCGGAACATTTCTGTCTTTCTTTGTACCTGAGTAGAGTTCAAATAATATAGTGATTTTTTTTTAGCAGCGTTTTAAAGCTTCTCGCTGTATTGGCTTAACTCTTCAGCCTCAGGATATATTGATTACCTAGAAAGAAACAGAGAAAGGAGTATAGTTCTTACCTGTAAGTTCAGCTTCAGCTAGCCCAATTTTGGATTCACAAAAATCGCCACCCTCTCTATTAGGAGTTGGCTCATATACACAAACTCCTTTATACACACACAGGCTTATAGACATAACAGGCACCAAAATTAGGTTACACTTATAAATTAGAATGAAAAATATAAAATAAACACAATCTTAAGGTAGCTGGTTTGATCTTTGGGGGCAAAGTGTAGTAGGGGAAGTAGTTCGTTTTAAGAAAAGGAAAGAAATGTAATGTACAAAAAAAAAAAAAGAAATATAATGTACAGCCTCTTCATGGCAGCAGTCAAGAAAATAGATTAAAAATAAGGACCTCAGAGCCAGATTTGGGTCAAGCACCATGTCTGCCACGAACTAATGAATGAATTGGGCGAGGTATTTAAACTCTTTGTTTACATTTCAGCCTGTGTAGCCTGAGGGTAACAAATCGCACCACCCCTTAAAATGCAATGACTCAGTACTGTATGTAGCACTTAGACCAGCCCCTGGTGTACAGGTACTCAGTAAATGTTAGCTGGTGTTATAGTCTCAGTTTGCAAGGGAAGAAGTAATATTCTTTTCATTTCAATCTAAGTCTTTTAAGATCAGTTTTCATAAGAATATGACCCCTTTTCAGTTTTTAGCAAACAGTTAACATTTCTCTATTAAATTTGAAGGTAAAAATTTTTCTAAGAAACTACTTTAGAATTTACTTTTTCACTGTGATTTTCCACTGTTTTTACTGAGGAAAAAAAAAGCTTGACGGCAAAAATGTATTTGCAGAATGAATTACAGTTCATCAACTTTTCTAGATAATTGTCAAGGGACCAGATATCCTCATACTGGAGTAAAATGTCCTGGAACATGGTCCATAATATATGTGTAAGCAAATGTACAAGTTGTTATTGTGTGATAGAAGTATTGTTCATACCTTTCATTTATCCTGTCAACTACTTTACACATTTGAATCGTGCCCCTTGTGTGTGCCAGGCATCACACTAAGCATTGGCAGTACACAGGCGAGGCATCCTCTACACCATCAAAGTGTTGGTAGTCCCTCACCTACTGAAGCATAAATAAATGTGTGTGTTTGAAAACATTTCTTTTCCTCTACAATAACTCAGCTGAGCAATTTCACTGTTTGGTCACTAATGAACTCTGCTGCTTGAGGTGGGTCCTCACATGCAGCCAATCAGAGAGGCTTTCACCACGCGTACAGTCCTCATCCCCACACCCAGGCACAGCGTAGGCGTGGAGCCTGCAGACCTGAGAGGAAGCATTTTTAACAAACTGTCCAAGAGAATCTCTCTCGCACTTTATTTTATGAAATGCTTTGGCAGAAGAGTTTTATCCCCATGTTGGTTTTCTCTGTTTAATAATAATAGTAGTAAAAAATACTTACCCTGGAGAAATGCCCAGTCAGAACTCATTACTTTCCTAAGGGAAATTGTTAGAGGCTAAATTGGCATGGAACTGTTTATAAAGAAAATCAGCTTTTTAAGTTTATGTAGCAGAGAATTCACACACACATACGCACACACATACACCTATATAAAATAGTGAACAATTAGAAAACATGCATGAAAGCTAAATAGTGGTTATTTCCAGCATTCTTATCTGTCTTTTATGTAATAATGTGTATAGTATTTTGCAACCCATGCCAGTATTCTTGCCTGGGAAATCCCATGGACAGAGGAGTCTTACAGACTACATTCCATGGGTTGGCAAAGAGTCAGATATGTCTTAGCGACTAAACCACCACCACCATACTACTTACTAGTAGCACTAATAGTGTCTCCTTTCTGTCAAGTCATATACTAGATGTTTGAGAAACAAAGATTAAAAAAGCAAAGAGAGTGTTGTCTCTCAGGAAGTTCACCATTGAGCAGGGGAAGGAGTCTAAACCACGGTCATCAGAGACACAGGAGAAATGTGCCCATGGAGCACGGACAAGGGAGGCTGTGAAATTTTAATTATTTAGACTGTAGCCATGGCCCTACATCAGCCAGGTAAAAATGAAAGAATCAATTCACTTCGTGTTTCACATAAACACTGTTGGGAACTGGCTTGACTGATCTTTCCACCACAGTGGTGTGGTAACTGCACTGAAAAATTACACTGCATCCTATGGACATATCTCTAAGCTAACTTCTTAAATCATCTGGAAGCGTGTTAGTCACTCAGTCGTGTCTGACTCTGCAACTCCATGAACTGTAGCCCGCCAGGCTCCTCTGTCCATGGGATTCTCCAGGCTAGAATACTGGAGTGGATTGCCATGTCCTTCTCCAGGGGATCTTCCTGACCCAGGGATTGAACCTGGGTCTCCTGCACTGCAGGCAGTCTTTACCATCCAAGCCACCAGGGAAGCCCTCTTCCATCGTCTGGCAGCACCTAAATTGCAGCTGGTTATTAATAATTGGGGGCCCTCTCTCAGCAACTGTGCAGAGTGCCTGCTCATTTGGCTGTGCCCTCCTCACAGACCAGAGCGCTGACTGCTCTGCTGTCTGCTTGTGTTCATGCTAGCCTGTTTTAATCTCACTCTCCCCCACACTGTCACTAACTGTGTTATTCTTTTTGTTTTCTTTGCTCTCTTCCCTTTCTATTCAACAGTGTTTCCTTCCACAGAGTCCACTCATGTTTAAAGATCAGATGCAGCAGGATGTGATCATGGTGCTGAAGTTTCCGTCAAACTCCCCAGTAACACACGTGGCAGCCAACACGCTCCCCCACCTGACCATCCCTGCGGTGGTGACGGTGACCTGCAGCAGGCTGTTTGCCGTGAACCGATGGCACAACACAGTAGGTAGGTGGGCCTAAGGGAGTCACTTACTAGCAGGGTCTTAAAAGCTGTGGTTCAGGTAAGTGCGTGGAGGGCTAGCAAGTATGCCAAATGAGCTACAGAAGGCAGCAGAATAAATAATTGCCAGACTTCACGAAATAACTCGCCTGTCTTCTTCATTGCTGCTGTGTTATAGTGCCGTACGCAGTGCAGTCACTCGGTCCAACTCTTGTGACCCCATAAATGGTAATCCACCAGGCTCTGCTATCCATGGAATTTCCCAGGCAAGAACACTGGAATGGGTTACCATTTCCTCCTCCAGGGGACCTTCCCAACCCAGGGATCAAACCCTTGTGTGTGCATGGACAGGCAGATTCTTTCCCACTGAGCCACAGGGATGCTCACAGAATGCTTGGCTAATGGTTCAGTATCTAATAAGTATTTGATAAATTGAAGCAGTTCTACAAATAATTCAGGTCCTCCCACCCTGTTCCTGCAAGGGGAAGAAAAAAAAAAACACAAATTTTATCCTATACCAAACAAAAACAAGTTTGAATCTAGGTGGTTTCAAATCCTTTTTCTCCCACTTGATTAACTCATTTAGGAAATATCCAAATGACCACTTTGTGTCAAGTGGTCCTGGGCACTGGGAGTGCAGCAGTGGACAAGGCAAATAGCATCCCTCTCTTTGTGGAGCTTTGAGTCCAAGAGAAAACAAAATCTAAATTGTTTAGCTATTTCATGTGTGTTTTCTCCAAACTCATTCCTGAAGGTTCCATCCAGTACATCTTGAAGTGATATAATTCTGTCATGGAAATTCAGCAAATTGATACTTATCCAGCCAAGACAGCAGTAGATGTGACTAAATGATTTAGTTGGCCCAGTTCATTACTTATATGATCTCTCTAGAAGCCTCAAGATCCCCACTGTCTCTAAGTCTGAATGGCTGAGCCCACCAAGTTCACCTGAATCTTAATTCTACTGACTTCTACATCACTCTGGAAAACCAGATTACTTTTAGCTTAATCTCCTAAGAATTTCTGAATACCCCTGTTTTATGGTTATTGGTAATACTTTCAACATGAAGTAGAGTGACTTCCATTCACTCAGAAATATGGAGAAGACATCTCTTAAAAATATCTAGGGTTGGCTAAAAGGTTTGTTCAGGTTTTTCCATAATACTTTGCAAAAAAACCTGAATGAACTTTCAGACCAACCCAAATATGACTTTATTATTCACAGGAGTCTTGGCCTCTAGAAACATTTTGCACTGAAAGAAAGCTGTAAAGATTTTATTTTTGTTTTCTTTAGAGTCGTTCTAAAGTTTTATATGTTACCCCATGTAAGAAATTATGACTAAAGAGCTCAATCAAGCTCTAAATATTAATCCTCTGAAAGTAGCTTTTAGGTTAAGATTTTAGGTGTGGCTCAATTGTATACTTTCAATTGACTTGTCATCTTTTGAAAGAAGCTGGAAAGGATGGGAGTCCCATCTTCCTCTCTGCCTTGGCCCAGGTCAGCCCATGCTTACACCCATTCCTACATGTAGACTTAACCTTTTCTTAGATTTCAGCTCTCTGATGGATTCCAGAAATTTTATAGTCTTCTATTTTATCCAGCTTTTTCTGTTGTTAGAATAACAACACTCTTCCCAGCTTTCTCCATCTTAAGTGGAAACNCATCTTCCTCTCTGCCTTGGCCCAGGTCAGCCCATGCTTACACCCATTCCTACATGTAGACTTAACCTTTTCTTAGATTTCAGCTCTCTGATGGATTCCAGAAATTTTATAGTCTTCTATTTTATCCAGCTTTTTCTGTTGTTAGAATAACAACACTCTTCCCAGCTTTCTCCATCTTAAGTGGAAACCAACAGTCCCTGTTGTAACGTTTTTTTAAGATTTGTCTTCAAAAACATGTAGTATGACTGAATGATCCTTACAGTAACTTACCAAATAATTTTTAAGAAAATATATATTTTGTATAATTGTTATAAAACAATGCTTATTAGGAAATTCCTCCATTCTGAGAACATTATGGTCATTTTCTCTTTTAATTCATCTTTAGGCCTCAGAGGAGCTCCAGGTTACTCCTTGGACCAAGCCCATCATCTTCCCATTGAAATGGATCCACTAATTGGTATGTTAACAACAAAAAATGCATTTTCATAAATGCTGCCTATCCACAGATTCCTATGTGGTTATTTATCACAAATGATAGTTGAATGATACTTTTTCTGTCACAAATTAATGTACAAATAATGTCAAATTGCCATCAAGGAGCTGTGCAAATCATAATATGTCATCTAAGAATTTTTTGCTATTAAAATAATGATTTGTGGTATTTTCTTGGTATTTCCAGAGGTCATTTAGGTTGGTTCTAAACAAAGCATATAATTCCAAACTGTGCTTTGTTTCAGCCGCAACTCTTCTTTAACAACTTTATATTATTTCAAATATATAAGGACTCAAAGCTATTATTAAGAAAGTTGATACTAAAGAATAACTTTTCTGGAAATCGCCAATCAATAGAGCTAAGCATTTTTTTTTTAATGTAAGATTTCATATGAATTGCAAACTCAGGAGCTGTAACTGTTTGCAGCAGTATTCAAAGGATTTTTAAATAATCACATACACATTTATTAGCTGTGTGATGCAGAACAAGTGCCTTAATCTCTCCGGGCCTCAGTTTCATATCTGTAAGATGGTTCCTAATAATGTTCATTCTGCCTGTTCTCAAGGGATCATGTGAGAGCTAAATAAGAAAAAAATCAAATGTGATTTGAAAAATTATAAAGCCATAAACAATTTATGGTATTTTTTCCTTAGATTAATTCAGCCTTCATCTTTGAACCCAAAAATAAGATGCAAGGCAGCCATTTAGGTTAGTTACCTATACTCCTATACAGAATAGCACTTACATTTCTCTCGGAGAATATATGCTTAGGACAAGGAATATTTTTCAAGTGAAGTCCAGCTTCTATCTGTTTCTCTGCTAAAAAAAATAGCAACAGTTTCACATACAGCTAGAGTGTAACCGTGGAAGATTAATAGCTATATTCTAATTAATCAAGCACCAACTACATAGTTTTCAAGGGACTCAGACCTTTGATTTTCTTTTCCTTTGCTGTTTTTTTTCTTTTTTTTTACTTTTTGCCTTCTCTAGCAATTATTTTATTATAGTGTTAGTCGCTGTCCGCAAATAGTAACACTTAAATTTAATTGGGTTAGGAAGTGAAGGTGATCTTCTACATCTGCATTTTCTGTTTAACAATTCAGCCCAGGGATTTGGCCTGAAAGGACAATGCGGAATAAGGGACAGGCTGGCATGCAGACAGGCACTGGGGAAATCACAGAGCGTCTGAGTTCCTGACTTTATTCAGATTCAGTCCCAGTGCTGCCCATGACTCTCTGCCTGTCTCTTTCTTCCCCAGCCCCTCTCCCATCTTTCTCATTCCCCTCCTCCCCTGCCAGCCCATTCTGGAAAGGCTTCTGTTTGTTAACAATCCAGGTCTTTAAAGCTGCTGACCTAAAGCTCCCTGAGGGGCCACCTATATAACAACACCCCTCGCACAAATCCCTACTTTCTTCTTTTCCCATGAATCATAAAGGCCATCAGAAAATGACACATGGGGGCAAATATGAAGACATTTTTTCCTTATGTAACATACTTCATACAATATTTATTCCTTATTATTACTGAACTTGTTGGACAATAATGAATTTGTGCAGGATGACTATCTATTGAATTAAGTGCATATAAATATTTTTATTATATTATAAATTCCCATCTTGAATTCCTCATATCAGTGGAAGAACTACTTAAATTTCCAACAATTTTTTAAATATATAATATGGTTCATAAATAATCATTGCTACTAAACAGTTTATATTCCTCATGAGGAAATGCTAAAATCTTAATCATGCAGCATTAGAACCCATTTCTAGATAAATGAAGCATAAAAGTATTCCTTCTGTAAGTGCTTGGTGAAACTCTTCGTAGAATCTCTCTTTAAATTCCTGTATCTGTTTTATGTTTAGCCAATAACTCTGGTGTGAATAAACGGCAGATCACAGACCTCGTTGACCAGAGCATACAAATCAATGCACATTGTTTTGTGGTCACAGCAGATAATCGCTATATTCTTATCTGTGGATTCTGGGATAAGAGCTTCAGAGTTTATTCTACAGAAACAGGTAAACTGAACTATGAAATACCTTATCCCCATCAGAATGCCTAAGATTCCAATTAAATGTCCACATTGTAAGTGATTGACTGCTTCTGATTTCATCCATTCTGAACTTTAGCGTGAGCTGAGCCCTGAGTTCATGGGACAAAAGGGACTACTGTCCCCCTCCCCCAAATCAAATCCAGTAAAAGCCCTTAAAGCTCCCCTTGGTCTAGCCTAGCCTGGGAAAAAAAAATCATGATTGTGTTATTTTATAAGTTCTTTCCTTAAAAAAAAACCAAAGTGATGTTCTTGTATCATTTTTTTCAGAAGGGATTCAAGAACCTAAATCTGTAGCTAGATTTGAATTATCTTGTAAGTTTGCATGTCTATAGAGTCACTTTCCACAAATCTAGTAAAATAAAGTTAAACTTACTATCATTTAAAGAAAAATAGCCATTGGATTCGACCTGCCATTTCTGTGTTGCAGGGAAGCTAACTCAGATTGTATTTGGCCACTGGGACGTGGTGACGTGCTTGGCCAGGTCTGAGTCGTACATTGGTGGTGACTGCTACATTGTGTCTGGGTCTCGCGATGCCACCCTTCTGCTCTGGTACTGGAGCGGGCGACACCACATCATAGGCGACAACCCGAACAGCAGTAAGTATTGGTCTGAACTGTCCCATCAGACTGTAAATTCCTTTAATTTCCCTAATAACTTTTGCTGGTGTTGTAAGGATCTTAAAATATGAAAGCTTAAACAGCATTGGACTATAGCTGTATTCTTTATTGGAATATAGCTGTATTCAAATTGTAAAAAGAGAGCAGCCACTGTAACCTTTAGCCTGAGGAAACTCCCAGATCCCCTCACAGTGACCATCTGCCCAGCTGCCCTTCCCCAGTCTCCAAATGTCCCCATCCTTTCGGAATTTCCTTCCATGTCACCTGGTCCTTTCAACTTTCTGTGATTTCTCTCAGCTGAATATATTCTCTCCCTTCTCTGAAATTCCATATACTTTATTTGTACCTCCTGAGGACACTTACTGCTTTCTACCAGGGGTGTAGTAAGTATCTCTGTTTATTTATTTGACAATGATTGAGTACCCCCTCAGGTTAGGCATGGGGGGTGCAAAAGCTGAATAAGATGATTTCTTTGTTTAGGTTGATTCCTGAGTGTTTTTTATTCAACAGTGTTCCAAAAAATATTTCATAGGAAAAAAAATGAGGTACTCCAGAGTAAAACAAATTTTAGAAAACACAGCCTATATACTCTTATTTCTATGTAAGCTCTGAAAGCGTCACACAAATACGTCTGTTGATGTTTGCATAAACCAGAGTTTCTCAAGGGCTTCCCAGCTGGTGCAGTGGTAAAGAATCCAACGCAGGAGACACAGGTTTGATCTCTGAGTTGGGAAGATTCCCCTGGAGAGGGAAATAGCAACCCCACTGCAGTATTCTTGCCTGGAGAATGCCATGGAAAGAGGAGCCTGGTGGGCTACAGTCCACGGGGTCGCGAAGAGTCTCACATAACTGAGCACACACACGGCGCACATGGTTTCTCAAACATGTTTTCCAAGGAGCCTTTTGCTCATGAGAGAGCAGTTATTATTCCTGCAAACTGTTGTTCTGAGGAAGCTCTGAAGCCCACCATGAGACCCTCTCTTTGCATCTGAAGGTTCTGATTCTTGGCATAGTTGCACACATTATAGGTTTTCAATAAATACTGTTAAATGACTGAGGAACTAGATAACAGATTTCCTAACACTAATTACTGCTTTTAACTACCAAGCTTGTATCTCCCGTAAAATATAGAATGGTTTCTGTAAACTGTTAATAATGGCGAGTACCTAAACTAGGGTTATTCCAATTATAATTCATACATTGGTCACAATTTTAACAGTACTCTGAAAACATGAGTTTGGGAATATTTATGATGAAACAGAGCTAAGAATTTCCCAGGAATACTATGTACCTGCCACTGAAATACTGTAGAGGAAAAAGAAATGTACAGGAGACCAAGGTATAACTGTGAGAGAGGTGGGCTTGGAAATCTTCATATATATATGAAGGTAGCGAGAGAATGAATGACCAGGTGATTTAGATGATCCGGTGATTTATTCTTGTTGCCCACAGCTAGAGGTGAAGAAGAGTAGATGAAGCAACTAAAAGTGTATTATGAAGTTGTGTCTCTGAGTGTAGATACTGACTAAGAGAAAGTATGTGTAATTATACATTTTAGCCTCTGCTCCAAGTTGCGAGATACTGGTTTGAGGAAAACACATATTCAGTGTTGCTTGATTTCCAACCAGTGTAACTAATCAGCCACTAATGCTACAGTATACAGAACATCATACTCTAATTGCTAATAAGTTATTTACTCTTTTTAAAACTGTATCCCTAAAAAAAATACCTTTGTTTTTAACAGGATTCTTATGGTGTATGTGTGTGTAAAATATATTTGACCTACTTTATTATTATACTTTATTATTCTTAATCATGGTACATTATCACATGTATTTTGTCTAAATGTATTTTTACACATTTCCGAACTTCCTTTTTTGAGACTAGTATAGCATTCATTACAAGAGAAGTTGAATTGAACACCAGAGTTGTGTGGTATCTTCCATCTATTACTGACACAAATTAGAAGTTATTAGATAGAAAAAACTTTATAAAGAAGCAAAATAGTGTTTAAAATCCAATTAATTAACATCTTCAAAATGAAGCTCAGAAATTATGAAAACGATGTTTCCAAAAAGAATTCATTTCTTAAAAACTACCATCTGGTAGTAGAGAAGATAATATAATGTCCCGCTATGAGATTAAAAATGTTATAGTAATTATCTGTTAACTACTTTATTTTCTAATTATCTTCTAAATGAAATGATGGTTGACAATTGATTGTATCTTTGCTCCATCACTTAGCAAGAAGAGTGAAATGCAGTATTATTTAGAGTATTCAAAGTTCCTGTGGTAGGAGCTGTGTAGTAGGAATGTTTATGTTAATTCTTAAGAACAAAACTATGACTGATAGATTTGTTAAAATGTAGCATTTTATTTAAGCTTTAAATAAAGACAGCATTATCCCTAAGAAATTATTACATAATATTACATATACAGTATTGTCTCCATTTATGGGGATATATATTTTTTTATTAAAAACTGTCATCATCATTATAAACCTAAAAGACTTTCATAAAACCCACCCTGCCAACACTTTCCTAGACATTTAATGTGAGCATATATAGCATGGTTCCACTGTATTTGTTATCCTTAACATAAAAGGGAAGAAATGCTCTTCCAGATTAAACAGGATGAGTTGCTAAAGTATTGGCCAAGCAGCAAGCATGTACTGATGTACTGAACATGTGCTGTGTCCTGGTACTGTCTTAACAGCTGGGAGGGCTGGGCAGTCAAAGTCTCTGACTTTCTAGGGTTCACCCAAAAGTCTGTATTATAATCTATATAGACTATATGAGTTACAAAACTGCTTCTCCTGCTTGGAATTATCAAGTGTACCGAGTATTGCATGAATCATGAATTGCTATCAGATAATAGTTAGTTTCCTAAGTACTTGTATCTACAAAATGTTTAATGTTATATCTTGGGCACAGATGGATGATTATATAAAAACTGGTTTCAGCTTTTTGCCACATGTATAGTAAAAATCATGATAGTAAAAAAAATAATCATTTTTAGTAGTTGATTGACTTCACTGATTTGTGACTGACTTAATCTGTTAGAAAAGGCAGCCTCTTGGCTCATGTAGGCATGCCTAGAGAGACTGTATATGTTGGTCAATTCACCTTTTGCAGAGGCAGTCAAAGCATACACTGAATTGACTGTCACATCAGGGATCAGCCATGGGTATTTGCCATCAGAAAACTCACAATATGAAAGGAAAAAGCTTTTCTTTTTCCAGTTTCAGTTTAATCTGTTCTAGATACCAATTCACAGGTCAGAGAATCAGGCTCTATGTGCTTTCTATCTCATAATGCATTGCTACACAAGACCAAAAAGCTAGTTACGTCTAAATTCATATTAAAGTGTGTGACACAATGCCCTTAGGTTTCAAGGGTTGTATATATTAACCTAGACTTCAAGAGGGAAGTCCTGGCATGAAATGTAATATCCCAGTAGCTGTTAGAATTCAGGACTTGGTCTTGCTGTGGACATTAAATTTGCTTTGTATGTCAGAGGCTGAATCATATTTATCCAGCACACCACCATAATGTGATAGGATTCATTTATTCACCTTATGTGCACATCACTAAAACTTCCTCAAGATAAACTCAAGCACTTTAATAGATATATACTTCTTTTGCATTGTCATTATTATTTTTAATGGATAGTTCTATTGGTGTCACAGAGGGAAAAAACTAGTGTTTCTGCATTTTTTTTTTAGGTAAGTTTGAAAGAAGTAATGGCTTCATTGTATCAAATACATATATTGCTATGACTAACTTGGATATCTCATAAATAAATCTTTTTCTAATTGTCTTTACAGTTTTAATGTTTGCCACAAAGACAATGAAAACATGTAAGCAGATGATTACAGTTTCAGACCATAAAAGAAACACACAAAGGCTACCTGGCCTAGGTTCCAGTTGAATTAATTACACTGGTTTTATTAATATATTGCAGGCTAATATTCACTGCTACTCTTTCAAACTTGTGACTCCGAACATAGACAGTTTTCCTGTAGATATAAATAGGTGCCTGACGAAATAACAGAATTGCAGAGATGTGAAGGACACACGCTTTGATCTGAAGCAGACTCTTACACAAATTGTGAAACTAATTTGGAAGTGATAAAAATTAATTTGCGCACTTTAATTGGAAGCAGGCGACCGCCTGAAAGGAAGGCGAGCAGAGCAGGCAATCTGTGCTCAAAGCTGATTGAATTTTTTGTCAGGCAGGTATCTTGGACTTGGCCGCTTATCCTCCTGAGCCCTTCTCTACAATATATTACAGCCCATCTCTGACTGGTGTTCTTTAAAAGGATCAATGCTATTCCTGTTGAATCCCTGGAGCCCCAAATTTCATTGATCTTGGGACTTGACATTTCTCATTACGTGCTGTAGCTTCCAACGAGATAGTCACAAGAGGGGCAAGTCAACATTGTCTCTTCAGCAGACACTTAAAACACATCAGGACCTCGGCTCCAAATCCAGTCTGCTTGTAAAGTATGTGGTTTTAATGTCTATACCAGATACAAGGTGCTGGATAGAGAGCTGGTTGACATTTTTTTTTTAATCATAGCAACAGGAAACTTTGAAAGAGAATTTACTGTTCATCTTTGCAAATCAAATCTATGAATACACTTTGAGTCATATGTGTAAGAGCTTGTTATTGTGTTTTTCAATTTCACTTTTGAAAAACAAGGCTTTAACTCACGTTTGAGCATTATGCAAAACAAACTATGAAATGAGAAGCCCATTGAAAAGGAGACTCCAGCTGTGCACACGTCTTTTCCCTGGGTTCCCATTGTGTAAGCCTCAGCTCTGGACACTGACACTCCTGCCAGCTCCAACCTATCACTAAACATCTGCCAAATCACATCCCTGGCTTTGTCTGCATCTAGCCTTCTTTTCAAATGACCATCGTGGTGCCCAGCTCCACAGCCACCACTAACCAATGGTGCTATAGGGGATGAAGAAAGCTTGGACAAAAAATAACCTAAAGATATTATATATATTATGTATAATTATATATTTTGAGAGGAGGTATAGTTATGTGTGTAATAACTTTGAGAGGAGGTGTAGTTAACATGTGTAATAATTCTTACCTTGTAGGGCTTTCTGGGGGGCAAAAGACAATGTCCATAATGTAGCACCCCAGTACAGGGCCCATTCTGCAGGAGACCTCCTCCCGTGTCCTCAGCCCAACATTAGGAGACTTTATAGAGTTCTTGACTAAGAAAAGGACTGCTTGCCACTCAGCTTCTGCTTTTCCTTACCCCTTTAAAGAACTGAGGCTGCAAGAGTCTTTGTTTTGAGCCAGAAGCAATCTAAGAAACAGAAGTGACTAATGTGCTTTCGTGATCCAGGTGTCTCGGATCTATACCAGCAGGATCTCTGGGCGCCATGCAGAATCGCACCTCTTAGGGAAAGGCAGGCGGATGATAATATAGATTATTTGGGGAAGAGGATGGTAGCACAGTTGTGTACTGTGACCTAGATCCTAGTCTTGAAGGCTCAGGACTTCAAGGACAGACATCTGCCCTAAAACAGCAGTGCCCAGGGGAAAATGTGGTCAGTGCCCTCTCTGAAGAAGAAAGAGAATAACTTAGACTTAATAACTAGATAGGTTTATATCTATTGTCTATTTTTTTCAAGTACTCCATGAGTGCGTGATAAAATGAAACCACATCATGGGACTTTTTCCAACCCATGAAATGTTTTTATGTGGGTTACCTTGTGACCTGTGGAAAATGCAGGCCCAGGTGTTTCTAGTACTTGGGCCACAAACCTCTGCAGCAGGCCCTCAGGTGGCCGAGGACACAGTATCTCAAGAAGGGACTCCTCATGACTAAAATGATGTCTAGCATCATTTTTTTTTTTTTACAAAATCTTGAAATCAGAGAGCCCTGATGAAAATACTGCACTCTTTGAAATCTCTTATTCTGGAAACTCAGGTTAAAAATCCATCATTTTTATATAGGTATAAACATGACTGAAAATACTTTCTGCAGTGATTCTGCAATGACCCCACAAAGGCCAGGGATAAAATCTGAATGTCATTTATCATCAGGAGGTTCATTTTCTGACTCCACCAGAACCACACTGAGAATCACAGAAAATCTCTGCTGTTTTTGTTTAGCACTAATGTAGAAGAACCCAAGCTTCTCCATATTAGTAGTCCCGTAAATGAGGTTTAAAATAATAAGGACCATGAGTAATCTTTACTTTGATCACTTCTCTGAAAGCCACAGCCTATCACGCTGAAAGGCTCTCTTGTCAGTTGTCTGTGGATAGCAGCATCGGATACCTTTGTACTTTTTTCATCATCCATTTTAAAAATATTGAAATGACTTGTGATAAAAATGAGATGGAATCTGTTTATTGTAAGCCTGGTATATTTGCTCTTTCCAAATACTTGCCTATGAGGAATCTCAAAATCGGACTTTTTTCTTTTTTTTCGTTCATCGTAATTCCATCACACAGAAAGGTCTTCTCCTGAGAAAGTGACTCTGGAAGGAGGGCAGTGGTGCTCTGGTCCTCAGAGGAGAGGTCTCACCTGCACCTCCCTCTGTGCAGCGCCCCTTGACCCTCAGCTACATCCATCACTTGTGATGTGACACTGACGGAATATTTCTAGGCTTGTGAATGATTGTCTGGGTGGGTGACATCTGTCCCTGGCAGTGAAATGAAATATAGGGAATATGTTTACCCCCCGACTCTCGCTGCTGCTGCAGATTCCCCAACTCAAAACCCCAGAATAACATGTTATTTACTCTTCCGTAGTTGAAAGCAGGAAACCATGCTCTCAGGTGCCCTACAAAATCTAATGATTAAGTTTCGCAGTTTACTCAAATGACCTGGGGAAATTATTATGAAAAATAAAACATTTAAAAAATTTTAAATCAGAGGTAACCCTTGGAAAATCTTAACTTCCTCATAGAAAATGTATTACATACTTAAGGAATATGTTTACTATTTTTATACATTTTTTACATTTCCTGCAATAGAACTAGATTGCTTTTTACTTTTTCTGTGGCATATAGGGGAAAGGTTTATAAAACTATATAAATTTTATTAAATATATAATTGTAAGATGTTTAATTCATCAGTCTCTCCAAGATAAAATAATCACTTAGAAAAATTAAGGATGATATTACACATAAAATCTTGTCAGTAATTAATCCTCATTTTGCCAGGGAACTTAGGGCATCTTTGAAGCATAAATTTAGAATCAAATGACAGACTAACATGAGCTTTTAGCTTCTCCTCCCACTCACCATCTAGGTAAGAAATGTCTCAAACACAAAATGGAAGCTAATGGATGTGAGGAAACTCACAGAAAACAGTGAGCAGTTCCTGGGGAGACAGACCAGTGGGTCTGAAGGAGGAGATATTGGCAGATGGAAAGAGTATTGAGTACCTTGCTGGACAGGGCGCTTTCATTATACACTTTCGTCACAGAATTCTCCATGCATGGCCTCTTGAAGCCTTCCCTCCTGCCATGTGGGGCAGGAATCAGAGCGCTGCCCAGGGCTGGATCATTGCCAGGGGAGTGGCTGACCCAGGAGGCGGGCACAAGCTCCAGCCCTCGGACATTCACTTCCTCCACCACCCCTTCACAGTGAGGGGATCGCAGCCCAGGAAGCATAGGGCACCTCTCAGGGACGAGATGGAGGGAGTTCAGGCAAGTTCACAGAGAAAAACAGGCTAGCACGCAGGATCTCAGGTGGCATAAAGGAAAGATCACAGACCCAACAACCAGATGAAGCAGAGTGAACAGGAGAGAAACACAGAACTTTCTTAAAAGTCTTAATATTTTCTAAGGTATGAGAAAGGGGACATTAAAGCCACTGGTAATGGTCTGTATTTTTAAGCTGGGGGTGAGTACAAGGTAATTCATTTTATTCTCTTAACCTTATATATGTGTATATATATATATATATACTATAAATATTTAATATATAATTAATGTTTTTAATCTAAAAGCAAATGAAAATACACAGTTTTGTGGAAGCTGCCAACTTGAATTTTTAAATTATCAATAAAAAATAGTCTACAATAATATTCCTCAAGCTTAACTAATACACTGACCCCTTTTAAAAAGTATAAAGTTATTACTAACCCCCCAAAAATCTCTGACTGTAAGGAATGTGTTCTTGGACCCCTTGAATCTAGTTTGAGAAACATTGAATTAATTATTTCAACTTTTAATCACCACAGTATACATTTTTGATGGTGGAGAGAGATTTCATCTTTACAACTGGTTAAGATTTTAAGAGTATCATCAAAATTTAAATCTGAAATTTAAAATTTTTCATAGAACTTTTCAGTCTCAAGAAAATAGCCACAGATCCCAGGATACACAGACCATAATTTGATAAATACCAAGAATTCTGGAAGAGTTGCAGTCACAAGGCCAAGTACAACATAACTTCTCAAGCAGAAAAAGTAATGGTCAAGTGATACTAACAACATGAAATAATGATATTTTTATATCATTTATGTATAATACTTGCTCTTTGCTGAAATTATATTGTAGAATCAACTGAACAATACATCCAAGATGAATAACAAAATCATACAAGTCTGCTGGAACTATTTAATAATTAAAGAGGCAAAATAAGGCATTAATAAGTGTGACATTGTTAATGAAAAGTGGAAATAGTTGGATATTACAAGGCATTGATAAATATTTGTTGGATCTGACATGAATAGGCAGATGTTAATTGTTAATAAGCATTTCATGTCTCTCTTCCTGATCACCCTGCCTTCAACAGAGTTTCACTTCACAGTCTGTTAGGTCCTCATATCCTATCCTGTAAGCTGACTCTGGCTTTCTCTTCCCATGCACCAAAGCATCCACTCCAAACTATACCCAGGGTGGCAGCATACCCAATGTACCTTCCAAAATTCCTCTCTGAATTTCTGTTGTTTTCTTTTCCTCCACACTTTTGCACCAAGACTGTAGCAGTCCCTCATTTCCATCTCAAAAGTGGCTTCTGCGAATGACTTTCCCAGCAAGACATCCCTGGGCAAGAAGCCCTCTCAATTTTGCTGGTCCTTCTCACAGTCTTACATGCATGCAGTTTATTCACCAATATTCTGTTTTTCTCTCCATTCGTTTGTGGATTTTTTTTCTTTCTTTTTTCTTTTTTTTTTTTTTTAATTCCGTTTCACTCTGTGCACCCATGTTTGTTCTTCACACTTATTGTTGAGTGCCTCCAATGGTCAACCTGTAGAAGATGTGCCATGGTTGTTTGATGTCTTCTAAGCAATTCCAAGTTATAACATGTCTTTTTTATACTCCCAACTCCTAACCCGCTGAGAAGACCTGTCACTTAGAAGGCATGCACTCAGTACAGAGGGCAAAGCAGTTGGCAGTCAGAATGCTGATGCAGATAATTCAGCTGCACTTTCTTGGCTAGGATCGTACCAGTAAAGTTGGATGGAGAATTAAGATGATCATCTGATTGTCTCTTCTTTCCTTTACTACTTTCCATTCCCATCTCCAAAAAAGTCAAAGCACCACAGCCTGTTTTATTGAAGATATTAAGAAACATTTTTAAAGGGGTAAGAGCAAGGGTTGCAAAATTACCTAGCTCTGGATTCAGTTCCAACACTTGCTCCTATATGAACTTGTGTAAGTTGAATAACCTTTCAAAGTTTTGGAGTTCTGTAAAATAGAAACAGTAATTGTACCTACCTCCTATGTTTTGGCAAGCTTGATTTCCATTTCTTCACATTAATCAGGAAGAAAAAAAAAGTATTCCTCACCACTATCATGATGTTATAAGTACATCACATTTGTTGACTTAGCCATCATCTAAGCATCCTGAGTCAAAGCTATGGTTTTTCCAGTAGTCGTGTATGGATGTGAAGAGCTGAGCCATAAAGAAGAATTAATGCTTTCAAACTCTGGTGCTAGAGAAGACTATTGAGAGTCCTTTGGGCTGCAAGGAGATCCAACCAGTCTATCCTAAAGGAAATCAGCCCTGAATATTCATTGGAAGGACTGATGCTGAAGCTGAAGCTCCAGTATTTTGGCTACAATGTATAGAGCCAACTCATTGGAAAAGACCCTGATGCTGGGAAAGATTGAAGGCAGGAGAAGGGGGCANATCCAACCAGTCTATCCTAAAGGAAATCAGCCCTGAATATTCATTGGAAGGACTGATGCTGAAGCTGAAGCTCCAGTATTTTGGCTACAATGTATAGAGCCAACTCATTGGAAAAGACCCTGATGCTGGGAAAGATTGAAGGCAGGAGAAGGGGGCAACAAAGGATGAGATGGTTGGATGACATCAACTCAATGGACATGAGTTTGAGCATGCTCTGGGAGACCGTGAAGGACAGAGAAGCCTGGCATGCTGCGGTCTGTGGGGTCACAAAGAGTTGGACACGACTGAGTAACTGAACAATAGCAAAAGCTTCCTGTGTAGTAGGCACACTAGGTTTCCCCATTTTGCAGATGAGGAAAGAGCAGATTAAGTAACTACCTCATGGTCACACAGCTATTAATAGTAAATACCCTTACTAAACATTAATGATTGTTATTTTTAAGTGTTCGATTTAATGATAGAGCCCTTCATTCCTGCTATTGGTCTGTAGACACTCACTGCCATTGTTCCCTTCCAGGTGACTATCCTGCTCCAAGAGCTGTCCTCACGGGCCATGACCATGAAGTTGTCTGCGTTTCTGTCTGTGCAGAACTTGGACTTGTTATCAGTGGTGCTAAAGGTCAGAAGACATTTCTTTCATTTTAGATCTTTAAAAACTGTACTGTTTTCACAAGTTAACCATGATTTATGATTTATTTCCTTGAGGAGGCTCTCCGTAGACAAATGCAATCCCTAGGTTCTTTGCAGCTGTTTAGTTTTATTAATATTTGCTAGTACTAATATAAGATAGATGTAAAATTTTATGAAGTACTTTGTGGTCACCAGCATTCTAGCCAGAACACTGGTAAATCAAACTGCAGCATATGCATCTGATGCAGTCATTACAAATCACATTCAGAAGCCAAGGGGGAGAGAGCCGTGATCAAGGGGATCACTGGGGCTCAGGCAGTTCACCAGACATAGCCCTGGGTCCACCCCACTCCGCTAGTCATTTCTTCTGAGGGTTGGGTAGGTAGGAGAGGAAATATGATGACCTAGTTCTTTTGGCTTTTAATGGAGGAAGTACTGCTTCGGGAGAAGTCAGGAAACTTCGATTCTAATTCTGGCTCAGATACCAATTCTCCATGGAAGGCTCTGGGGCAGGAAGGAACCTAATGCTTAAGAGAAACTGAAAGAAAACCAGAGGGGCTGAGTGTGGTGAGGACACCATGGAGGTAAGGAGACAGAAGGCTGAAGAGGCGGGAGACCCGAGGCACAAGGATTTGCAATTTGTGTTTGTTTTGAACATAGTAGGAAACCATTGAAGGTTTTTAGCAAGATGATGAGATGATCAGATTTTGTTTCTAGGACCTTATTCTGACTGATTTATTCATAGAGGATATGATGTCTGAACATAGGAACACTTTGCTTTTGTATTTAAGAATAAATAACCCAGGGAGAAATAGAAAAGGTATTTTCAATAAATGTCTTTTAATGTCTGTTTTAGTAATAATATGTATATCATTCTATTCTACAAAGAAAAAAAAAAAGAAAAGGAAAGGAAAACACCAGCCCCATAATACACATAGGGAAAAAACAGTAACTTTCTATAGACGATGGTTGATATTGCAAGTGATATCACTTGTAATATCACTCATAATATCACTTGTTTTGAAAAATATATATATCTACTGAAATCAGTTGATTGAAAAATAGGGATAAAACTCATACACAGTTTTATGGAATATTTCTAAGAGATATAGGGGATAGGTAATACCAAACTATATTAACCAATTATTTTTATGAACTTGGCTAGTGAATATTTTATCTCAGTGCTGTTTCTGCCTGAGACGGGGGTGAGAAACAGTTGAAGCAAAATAAATCATTCCCCATACTACTTTTACATTCTTCCCTCATTCTTCATTTATTTGAAACAATGTTCCTACAGTCTGA
Organism: Neotragus moschatus; assembly: GCA_006410615.1. Taxonomy (NCBI): domain Eukaryota; kingdom Metazoa; phylum Chordata; class Mammalia; order Artiodactyla; family Bovidae; genus Neotragus; species Neotragus moschatus. The sequence goes on from SJYA01002027.1 coordinate 466,278, forward strand.
ATTACTTGATTAATTTTCTCACTTTTGCCTTTTACATTTTATATATAGACTATAGAAAAGATACATTGATAGTTATGTATCTTTATGTGGCACAGTGTTAAAATTTTGATGATATCAAAGAAATTTAGCAACTGTTTTGATAATTCTCCCAAACTTTCTAAAGAAAAACTTTCTAAACACATGAGAACACTTGTGGGACATACAGTCTCTTTTATTCTCATGTAATGTATGGACAGTATTCTGTTTTAATGAATATTATCCAGTGAAGGAAAAGAGCAAGTAATTACCTAGATGAAAAGTTTGGAAGACATGTGTGTGTCATATAACAGTTGTCTGTTGATATCTAAACGTCAGTGCTTGGCTCTTGCCAGCATAGTTTCTTTCCTACCTCTTCCTACAAACCTGAGTGTATAGTCAGGTGCCAGTTGCGGGTTTGTGAGAGTAATATGAGTGGCCGTTGCTGTTCCCTACTCTGCAGAGGGCCCTTGCCTCGTCCACACAATCACTGGAGATTTGCTCAGAGCCCTCGAAGGACCAGAAAACTGCTTGTTTCCACGCTTGATTTCTGTTTCCAGTGAAGGCCACTGTATCATCTACTATGAACGAGGGCGATTCAGCAATTTCAGCATCAACGGAAAACTTTTGGCTCAAATGGAGATCAACGATTCAACACGGGTAAATCTGCATATTGAGTCTGACTAGGGACTGAGCCAAGAGGTTAAAGATTGACTCTTTTGCATTCAGTGACTCGTAGTAGAAATTCTCGGGTATCCAGGTAAATGTGTACTGGTTTATAAAAACATATAAATCCATATTGATGATGCTTTGAACAAAGCCAGGGTTCATTTAATCTCAAGTAGTTAACTCAGAGAATTAGACTTTGAAGGTGACAGCTGTTGTCTGATTAGAGGTAAGATCCTTAAGTGGGTTAGGGGGTACTTCCCTGATAGCTCAGTTGGTAAAGAATCTGCCTGCAATGCAGGAGACCCCAGTTCAATTCCTAGGTTGGGAAGATCCACTGGAGAAAGGGTAGACCCACTCCAATATTCTTGGGCTTCCCTTGTGGCTCAGCTGGGAAAGAATCCACCTGTAATGAAGGAGACCTGGGTTCGATCCCTGAGTTGGGAAGATCCCCTGGAGAAGGGAAAGGCTACCCACTCCAGTATTCTGGCCTGAAGAATTTCAGGGACAGTATAGTCCATGGGATCGCAAAGAGTTGACAGGAGTGAAAGACTTCCACTCACTCCCTCACTAGACCTTTAAGGAGNTCCCTGAGTTGGGAAGATCCCCTGGAGAAGGGAAAGGCTACCCACTCCAGTATTCTGGCCTGAAGAATTTCAGGGACAGTATAGTCCATGGGATCGCAAAGAGTTGACAGGAGTGAAAGACTTCCACTCACTCCCTCACTAGACCTTTAAGGAGATTTTTCTTAAACTCCCCTGACAAAAAGCTATTCCTACACTGTACTCTCCTGACCTTAAAAGTGAGTTTATTGTCATAGAAACTTATCTTTCGAACCCTGTACCAAAATTACATACTGAATTGCCCATCACTCAGAAATGAATTAGAATTTCTGGTTTATCATTATTAAAAACAGTTTTGAAATGTGTTCTGCAATTTGTTCTAAAAAGTCTTGACATTGTTAGTATTCGTAACTTAACAAAGATCATGTTACTTAAAGTTTCTCAAGTTCTTTCTGGACTAGATTGGTAATAGTCTTTTTGGAACTTCTGTTACTTTGTAACCTAAATTGGTTTTAAAGGATCCTTTAAGTAAGACTTACTTTGATGAATTCCACATTGGGAAGTCTGTGGGTTAGACTTTAGAAAACTTGGACAAATGTAGATGATAGATGTATCAACTTGGATAAAAGTAGATGATAATAACAAAGGACCTGTGTGAGTGCCTTTCATTAGTGGTCATTTGGGAAAGTGCCTTTCCCACTGGTCATTTGGGAAACACTGAAAGAAATGGTTGCTTTTCTACCTTGTCTGAAGGCCATTCTCCTGAGTAGTGATGGGCAGAACCTGGTGACTGGAGGGGACAATGGTGTGGTGGAGGTCTGGCAGGCCTGTGACTTCAAGCAGCTGTACATTTACCCTGGCTGTGATGCTGGCATTAGAGCAATGGATTTATCCCATGACCAGAGGTGAGCCATGTCGGGGAGAAATGTAATCACTCAAGAGTTGTCATTGAAAGTTCTTTAGATTTTACCAAGGATGAAACGTGCGATGAAAAAATACTCCAGCATCCAGATGGAAGAAAGAGTATTGTTGAAAAGGGCAGATTGAGGAGAGGAGTAAGTACTTTAGGAAAGGATTCTGGTAAGAAGGAAACAGGAAGAGAATAAGGGGAAAAAAGAAAAATCAATCTGGAGAAAAACAGATTCATCTAGATACTTCCCAAGATGTAGAGTTATGCCCACCAACTTCTCTGTTCTCAGATCTTTACCTGGTCTCAGACAGGCCTGCCTGGCTTCCATAATGTGAAAGACACACATTTTTTTTAGCAGTCTTGGCTTGAGGTCTAGCTAAATGCAGCCAAATGCAAAGTGCAGACTACAGCTGGCCTCTGTTTTACAAATACAAGGCACTGGTTACTTGGAACAGTCTCTACCTCCTATTTGCTTATTCATACATTTCTCATTTATGTTATTTTGTGATATTTTGTGTATTGCCCTAAGATACTATAATCTTTATTTGGAAAGAATCAATAAGAATGTTAACAAAGTAATATAGTTTTCTGTTATTCCTCAGTTTGCAACAGGATTTTGTTATTTCCTAAACTTTGCCTTTGCATTTATTATAAAGTGAAATGAATATTTGAAATGTAAAGCCTAAATTTTCTAAATTTAAAAAAACTATATAATCTTAATATGGTAAATAATTTCTCATTTTTGCTATATATCTAACAGAAATAAGAAAAGTTTACTAAGCAACTCATTTCAACTGTGTGTATATGTATTCTTTATGAGTATTGGTTTTAAAATAGTATGAATATTAAGATTTACATGATAAAGTATCTTCACACTATAGTAAAATGATACTGAAGTCATCAAGAAAAGCAATAAAATTTAAGTTAGTTTGGGGAAGGGATATTTGATCTGCAGCTCAACCTCTTTTTTAAGAAAATTTAAGCAGAGTCCATATTCATGAAAAATGGGAGTGGTTTACTGTGTGTAATTATTTGTATATAGATTCATGTTTCTAAAGTATTTGAAATAATTTGTGTTGTTAAGTATTTCAAGATCCCCCCTGGTATTCTTATCCATTCATGTATTCATGTTGCAAACATTCGCTGCCACCATTATATATTAAGGACTGTGTACAGTCTGGAGGGTATAAAACAAGACCACTAATCCCAAAGAGCCCCAATAATCGTAATAAATACATATGAGGCAGGAGCATAGGAACAGGAAAAGGAAGTGATTAGCTCTTCTCGAGGAATGCGGAGGGCGGGAAAGGCTTTGTGAGATACTCGTCCTCTCATATACTCTCTAGTGGATGAGAGCACACAGACAAAGCTGCATTCGTGTTAGCATCTCCCAGGAGGAGTGAGGAAAGATACTAATCAAGCTGCTATTTTTTTTTCAAGCTTATCCCTAATTTCAGTTATTCTTCATGTTTTCTAATGCCCCTGATATGTTCAAACAGTAGTACATGCACATGAGTTACAAACTGACAGATAAACCTACAGTGAAGATGCTGTCCTCAAAAAGGTGTTTATCTGATGAGCTGTGGGATCAAGTTGATAACACTTGGTCCAGCAGTCCAGGTGTTTGCTGGATTGAGTGAACTTCTCTCAGGAGAACCAAGAATAAATTTTAATCCTGTCTCAGGGCACACAAAACAAAAACTTGGTGAACTTTGAGACCATGCTGTTGTTTAGTGTAAAGTAGAACCACGTCAGTGATTTTGTGTCTGTCTTAACTACTGTCTCTGCTTTTCCAGGACTCTGATCACTGGCATGGCTTCTGGTAGCATTGTAGCTTTTAATATAGATTTTAATCGGTGGCATTATGAGCATCAGAACAGATACTGAAGACAAATGAAGAACCAAAAGCCAAGTTAAAGCTGAGAGCACAAGTGCTGCATGGAAAGGCAATATCTCTGGTGGAAAAACCTCGTCCGCATCGACCTCTGTTTGCGCATCCATCACACCCAGCAATAGCTGTGCATTGTAGTCAGCAGCCATTTTACTTTGTGTGTTTTTTCACGACTGAACACCAGCTGCTACCAGGCAAGCTTATATCATGTAAATTATATGAATTAGGAGATGTTTTGGTAATTATTTCATATATTGTTGTTTATTGAGAAAAGGTGGTAGGACGTGTCGCAAGAGACTTTTGACAATTCTGAGGAACCTTGTGTCCAGTTGTTACAAAGTTTAAGCTTTGAACCTAACCTGCATCCCATTTCCAGCCTCTTTTCAAGCTGAGAAGAAAAAAAAAAAAAAAACCACGAGAATTATTTTAAAACAACAACCACCACCACAAAAAGCTATATATGGCGTTTGCTTTAAAAATAGGATCTTTTTTTTTTGAAAAGTAATAGTTGGTTATAAAAATAAAAATTAAAGGAGAAATAGAGGACTTAAAAATTTTTTAAAGTNAAAAAAAAAAAAAAACCACGTTTGATACTTTGTACATCAGATGCATCTTATTTAAAGGGATACTTTTGTAAAAGTAAAACCTTGTATAAAGAACAAAACGTTTCTTAATTTTACTCTGGAGTTACAACTTGCATGTTCTTTAATCCCTATGTCTTGATGGAACAGGCGCACTGACAGTAGGGAATAGTAAGATCTGTCCAAGGACACAGTTTGTATGAAAAGATTGAATTTGGGCTCAATCGATAATTTTTCACATTTTCACCAAAATATAGTTTGCACTTTTTAATCTGAATTCCATCCCTCTACGTGAAATTTGCTCATAAAGCATTTGGATACTAAGCCATTATTTGCCATTTTTTGGTACTTTATACAAAGAAAATTCAGCCCTACCCTTCATAATTTGAAGACACAGCAGAAAGGGGGCTTAGGGATGAGGTCCTGGTTTTATTGTATAAATAGGAATCCCGATTGTTAGTTCCTTAGTGATGACTTCCCAACTCCTGGACAACTCTCCCAGACTCATCCTGCTGGCTTAGCGTGTGTACATTAGGGGAGGAGATCTGATGCTAACTTTTTTTTTTTTTTTTTTTTTGCTGTTTTTTAATTTTTCTCTCTCTTTGGTTCTTGAATAGCTTAGTTTCTTTAATAAATAAGTCAGACTTTATTATAACAATAACTGAAGTTATTCTTTTAGGTTCTTGTGAAATTCTCACCTAAAGCCACATTCTTAGCCTAAGGCACTTCATCTTTTATGATATAAAATGATGCTATCAAATGATTTTCCATACATTGTACTGATCAAGTTATACACCCAGGGGTATATACACTTTATTCATGTTTCTTCTTTGTATATTTGGTGACCGTATCGTCATAGATGTACATATTGTGTCGGTAGGGCTATGAGGCATGTTACAGGAATGTAATTTTCTCAGAACTTACACTCACTTGCAGTCATTTATTTAAAAAGATAAAACAAGATAATGGGTTCTTTGTATTGGCACTTTGCACCAGAAACATATCATTATTTATTGATGTGATTACTTATTTGTTATCCACCTTGTACTAGTAAGTTTTAGCACTGAATTCCTTCTTCATTGTTGTTTGTATTTATGAGATTCTGAAATTCTGGGGAATCGGCGTAATGATTAAGTTATTCATCACCAGGCTATAAGCAATATCTTGAGTTTGTAGCTTAGAATTGGGAGGATAATGAACATCTGGAAGACAAGTTCATTTCATCTTGAGATCATGGTGAAATATTTTGGATATATAAATTCCTTAAGCTATTGTAACCATGTTTTATTGCAAAGATGTAAAATATGCCAGATGTGTGTGAGTTGGAAATCAAAAAAAGAAAAATAAAATATGCAAAGAATTCACTGATTGTTCCACATTTCATTGGACACTTCACTTACATGCATTCATTATATTGTCATACAAGTTTAAGAAATCAGTGTCACCTCATGTAAAGGCCTAGAGCATCTACGAACATGAAATAGAGTCCTAATGATAGTCCATAATTCGCTGAAACTTGAGCTGCTTGGCTTGACCATCTGGTGGGGGTTTGGGGCACCAGCAACCTGAAGGAACCAGTACTTGTTGTTTCTTCTGCATAATCGTTACTGACAGGGACGGTTCCAGGTATTTTTGCCACAAGTTTCTTTGCTAAACATCTTTTCCACGAACATTTTTGCCGTAACTAATTGTCCATAAGGTACTTTTGCTGTAAAAGATAAAATAATGGAAAATAGAAGAGGGTGAGAAAGACATAATGAAACATAGACAATGAATAACAAAATTTTTTCAAAAAGTAATGGCAAAATACACTTGAATACATTTAAAATGTGTGTAGATTCATGGTGAGTGAAGTGAAGTGAAGTTGCACAGTCCTGTCTGACTCTTTGCTACCCCATGGACTATAGCCTACCAGGCTCCTCCCTCCATGGGATTCTCCAGGCAAGAGTAGTGGAGTGGGTTGCCATTTCCTTCTCCAGGGGATCTTCCCGACCCAGAGATCGAACCCGGCTCTCCCGCATTCTAGGCAAACGCTTTAACCTCTGAGCCACCTGCTCAAATCTGATTTTACTTTGGAGGCTGTACCTAAACACTTGTCTCCTAAGTCTTACGTTCATAGTATTTTGTACTTTTTTTTTTTTTTTGCTTGTTGATTTATTTCCTCATTCAGCATTGCACTTTTTCCATAAAGCGTCTTGCTTCATTAAAAGGTACTGATGATCACTTTGAAATTCTAGGATGCATATTTGTCACTGAGCTCTGTACTGGGTAGTGAAAGCCTTCTACACTGCTGTGTGCTCTACTGGGATGTTGTCACAGGTCCGCTGATAGAAATTCTGGAGTTCTGTGGGAGACATGAGTTCCAGTCTGCACCTTCCTTCCAGGCCCTCGGCCTCTGTCTCCTCCAACATAATGTGTTTGAAAAAAAGAAATGTAACATTTGGGGCAAATCATCATCGACTGTCGTGATTCGTTTTCTGTGTATCAGACAGTCAGATAGGTCATCTTTTACAACAAAATCGCCTTACACCAGTTAATTATGCGGCATAACTATTTGCTGCAAAGATGTTGACGGCAAAAAACGCGGAAGGCGGCCACAGCCGGGGGCCTTTCCCGTGAAGGTACCGGGAATTTCCAAATGCCAGCTGTGCCCGAGGCCTTAAAAGAAGGACTATTCAAAGTCTTAAATTCCTACTCTCTGCCCACCTTCATCCCGTCGGAAAAAGCGACGCCAACAGGGTTTTAAGAGCTCATATTCTGGGCATTTTCAACCAGCGAAGGGCCGGGTCGTGTCATTCGACTGCTCACTCTGGAAGTAAGTTTTTCGTTCTCTCGTCAGTTAAAATGGGGCTAATTGTCTCTACGTTGGGGTGTTTTAACGCCTAAGTCGAGCTTTGGCGAGGTGGCCGTCGCTTTCCACAGTCTAGGGGATGCCTTTCATTTTCACCTGTTTGGCGTCGCTTTCCCTGTGCTGTGGATTTTCTGGGGGTACCTCCTCCTCCCCTACTTATCATGTGACTCTTTTTAAAACTGGCACTCAACCCCTGGGACCTCATGGATCCATCCTGGTCCCACCACGTCACCCCCTTTTCTGTTGACCCCAGTGCTTGGTCAGGGGTAGGTTTACCAATGACCTTCCCCAAAATGTGTTTTTTGGTTTTTTTAAATAATTTTATTTGTTTGGTTTCGGCTGTTCTGGGTCTTGGTTGCTGCGTGGCTTGTCTCTAGTCGCCAGGAGCAGGAGGCTCCTCCCTAGTTGCAGGCTTCTCGTGCTGGTGCTTCTCGGGTTGCCAGAGATTGCAGCTCTCGAGCTCCAGAGCACAGGCTCAGTAGCTGTGGTGCCCGGGATGTGGGATTGTTCCTGGCTCAGGGATGGAACCTGTGTCTCCTGCCATCGGCAGGCAGGATCTTCACCACTGACTCACCAGGGAAGCCCCTCACCAATTTTTTTTTCTTTGGTATTCTGAAGCCAGGGAGAGAAACGTCTTCCCTTTTTTAAAGTGTCACTGGACTGTCACCTACTAACCCGTGGCTGAGAAACCAGGGACTGCCAGCAACCAGTTCTCCACTGTGTAGAGAAAGCCCATGTGCAGTAGGGAATAAAGCTGTGAAAGGATGCCAGAGCTGGAACACTTGTCTGCCAGCCACGAGTCCCTGGGCACCCAAATTGCCCTCATTCTTAGAGGCATCCCAATTCTGGACCTCTGCTTTAGTCAGTAGCCAATGAATACTCCCCCCACCCCACTCCAAGTTGATCAAAGCTGTATTTTTCGGTGCTTGAGAACAAATCAAAGCGTCCTTAATTAATACAATTCCCTACCCCTGGCTCTGCTTAGAAAAACGTGACAAATCCAAATTTGGTGGTAAAGCTGCATCTATTCCTAGCCTATGTATGACCCCACGATCTCATGTTTAGGTAAAGATCCAAAAGAAACCCCTACTTCCATCCATCAACAAGACATGGAAAAGAATGCTCTTGGCAGCTTTGTTCCTGGTAATCAAACATAGATGTTGACTTAAAAATCCCATCACAAGAGAGCGCAGGCTCCATGTCATATAAAGTACAAAGACTGGTGAAACTGATACGTGCTTTCAGAAATCAGCATTGTGATTACTGGATGGGAGGTTGTGACCGGGGCCATGCAGGGGGTTCTGGGCACTGGGGGTGTGTTGTAGAGTGCTGGACTCCTTCTCAGCCACATGTTTCCTGCAGCTACATTCACTTTGTACGCATTCACTGAGTGGTCCCATAAAAATTTGTTTCCTTTTATGATGAAAAAAAGAAAAAAGTATACTTTTAAAAGTTGAAAATGGAGACTTTTCCTGGTGGTCCAGTGGTTAAGATTTTGCCTTCCAATGCAGGGGGTACAGGGTTAATCCCCGGTTGGGGATCTAAGATCCCCCATGCCTCGTGGCCAAAAAGGCAAAACATAAAACAGAAGCAATATTGTAAAAAAAAAAAAAATTAAGACTTTAAAAATGGTCCACATCAAAATAAAAAATCTTTAAAAAATAAATAAAAATGTATCCTGGCTCACGCTGGCTCCTATGACCGCTTTGAATTTGTCAGCCCTGAGCCAGTCCTGTCCTTACCCAGCGCCCATGATCTTCACCTGCCCCTTTCTCCTGTGATTTTTAGGTCCGCTGTCTTGACTGTCCTGTCTTGATGAGCACCTTTTTTCTTCGGACAATGGCCTTGACACCATGCCACCTCTTCCAGGAAGCCCCCGTCCCCATGTAGCTGGTACCCATCTCTCTGTTCACAGGGCTGTTTGCACACACCTCTCCTTTTGCACCATCTCCCTGTATTCTCACTGACACACATCTCCCTTCCACTACATGACAACTCAATTGCCAAGATTTTTCCTTTTGGTGTTGCAGGCATTCGGCACACAGCCACGAGGTCACTGTCATTTATGTGTCTGTCTTCCCACCAGACTGTGAACCGACATGCTAAGCCCTTGAAAATGTTGATTGAATGAATGAATAAACCAATGAATAAGTAAATGCATGGGTCATGTGGAGGAAAAAAAATGAAGACTTGGGTCTGAGCCCTAACTCTCCTGCTTGCTGACCTTGGGCAGGTAATGGAGACTCTCTGAGGCTTGGCTCTTCAGGTGTGCTGCGTTCTTCCCAAATCATAACGGGCTGCCTCTCCGTGAAGTATTCCGCCTGAGCAACGAAGCCCTCAGGCACCAGGTGGAGGGTGTTTATGACGTAGCCAAAACTCACAGGAAGGGTTGCGTTGTGTGTGTTCTTGGATGGAATCTGCTCTCTGTGGGAGAGGCTGAGCCAGCAGCTTCCCGCCACCACCTGCAGACATAAATCTGGATTCAGGTCTGTTTAGCACCTAGTAGGAAAGGAAGGATGCCCTTTGACTGAGTTCTGTTCTGCGATGCCCCTTCCTGACCACACAGAAACAGCTCCTGGGAAAGCCAGCTCCTTATTCTTATTCTTCCCTGAGTGATCATTCTTTTGGATGGTAAACTGTTTTCCCTGTTGGTGGTTAGAGCCAAAACTCTGGTAGAGACACCTGTGGTTAGAAACTCAGATGCCTCTATACAGACTTCCCTCCCCTCTGATGGCAAGAGGTTCCCACAGAGATTATTCTGAAAGCAGAAGAGCCCTAGGCTATGCCTGGGACAGGGGTGGACTGGGGCTGGGAGTACCCCAGAGGAGCATCCCTTAGATATGTTGTTGAGGAGTTTCAGAGGTCATTCAACCCACTCGTCTGTTTTGTCCTACTAGGCTGCTGATGGCCAGAGGTCAGGACCTCTGCCTCCGCCAGCCACACAGGCAGTAAGTCATGAAGTCAGGGCAGGACTCGCCCATGGGACCAGGATTTGGGACACTTGTACCTCCTCTCCTTGGGCTCTGCAAGCCCTTCCCCCGCCTCGCAGGACCAGATGGGGAAGGTGAACAGGGGGCCCTCCAGGAGCAGCAGGGGGTTTCTGATGGAACCCGAGTTCTCTGTGAGTGAGGCTGAGCCAGTGGCTTCCGCCGCCTCTAGTGGATCTAGTGCTGTTTAACCGCCTGGTCATCCTCCCCCACCCTCCATCCAGCACCCGGGGTGCAGAGTTTGGGATGAGGGAGGGAGGCCCTGAGCACCCACTGCCAGTGCCAGCAGCTGCAGTCGACCACGGTCTGTTCCCCCCATGGGGCAGAGGAGGGGCCTGCCCTCGTATTCCCCTGTGTAATTAGGCCAGCACTTCCCAAGCCTGATCTGAAAGCTCAGGATGGAGATGGCCTTGGTCTGAAGTGAAATCAAAGGCCAGAGATTGAGTTTCTTCTCAAACTAAACTTGCTCAACCATTCTTATTCTGAGATGATGCCTTTTATGTGTGCTGAACATTTCCTTTCAAATGAAAGTGTGGAAATTGTAGATAGTCATTTTTCATGTCTGTCTTGGTCAGATAAAGTGAAAGTGAGAGCTTCTCACTTGTGTCTGACTCTTTGCAACCCCGTGGACTGTACAGTCCATGGAATTCTCTAGGGCAGAATACCGGAGTGGGTAACCTTTCCCTTCTCCACGATATCTTCCTAACCCAGGTCTCCTACATTGCACATGATTCTTTACCAGAAGAGCCACAAGGGAAGCCCAAGATTACTGGAGTGGGTAGCCTGTCCCTTCTCCAGGGGATCTTCCCCACCCAGGAATCAAACCAGGGTCTCCTGCATTGCCCGTGGATTCTTTACCAACCGAGCTATAAGGGAAGTGGAAACCCTGGTCAGATAAAGGTAATGCCCTAAATGTGTTTGGAATGTTCTTTCCTGAAATCCTGAAACCCACCTCTGGTTCAGCCTGGCACCTCTGCTCAGGAGCAGAGCAGGCCTGAAAGTCTGGGAAGAGGCATCACAAGCCAGGGGTGCCAGCTTCTGCCCCGGATGAAACCAAGCTAATTTCCTCTCTGACCAGGTGGTTAAACAGCACTAGATCTGGAGACCATGGAGGCCACTGGCTCAGCCTCACCCACAGAAAACACAGGTTCCATCAGAAACCCCTGCTGCTCCTGGAGGGCCCCCTGTTCACCTTCCTCCACTGGGTCCTGCTAGGCAGAGGGAGGGGTTGCAGAGCAGACAGAAGGGTGCTAGTGGCCCAAATCCTGGCCCCACCGGCATGTCCCGCCCTCACTTCTTTCCCAAGGTCACCAGAAAAAGGGAGCCCCGAGGGTATTGGAGAAGGGGCCTCCCCTCCATCACCCAGGTTTCTTACACGCAGAGAAAACCAGTTCTGGGTGATTGAAATAGAGGAGTGATTTGTTGGTGAGGTAGCAGAAAGCACCTCCATTTCAGGCCAAGTGGTAGACCATACTTCCTGAAGGCCCTTCCCAAATAGAAAGACCACGATATTGGATCAAATATTTTACTAAAACCATAGTGTGAATGCACTGCCAAGCTGGTGCAAAAGACCCACTGCTAGAGGCTAAGCCCCAGGGGAAAGTGGAAGCCTGGGTCGCCAGCAGAGGGTTGTTTCTAGAAGAAAGCAGTTAGGACAGCAATGCCCGTGGCCCGGGAATGGCCCAGAGGCCCCTGAGCACTCAGCACCTGCTAGTTCTCCCCGAGGCCGCCATGGGTCCTAAAGTGTTTTGTTTCTGTGCTGGTGTGTCTTTTTTTCTGTATGAGAAAATGGGAGACCTTTGGCTTCCTAATGAAGATGGAATAGTTGAAATGGCAGGCTGAGTGTGAGGATAATAACATTCACAAAAATGCATATCCATACACTGAAATTTAAAGATAGACAATAGCTGAACTTCCCTGGTGGTCCAGTGGTTAAGACCCCACACTTCCACTGCAGGGGTCACAGGTTTAATCCCAGGTCAGGAAGTTCTGCATGCTACGGCCAAAAATATATATATAAATAGCAAAAATTTTAAAAATAGAGAACAGTAAGAAGTCTGTCTAGTCAGAGCTATGGTTTTTCCAGTAGTCATATATGGATGTGAGAGTTGGACTATAAAGAAAGCTGAGCATCAAAGAATTGATGCTTTTGAACTGTGGTGTTGGAGAAGATTCTTGAGAGTCCCTTGGACTGAAAGGAGATCAGTCCTGAATATTCGTTGGAAGGACTGAGGCTGAAACTCAAAACTTCGGCCACCTGATGGGAAGAACTGACTCACTGGAAAAGACCCTGATGCTGGGAAAGATTGAAGGCAGGAGGAGAAGGGGACGACAGAGGATGAGATGGCTGGATGGCATCACCGACTCAATGGACATGGCTTTGGGTGGACTCCAAGAGTTGGTGGTGGACAGGGAGGCCTGGCGTGCTGCAGTCCATGGGGTCAAAATGAGTCAGAAATGGCTGAGCGACTGAACTGAAGAAGTAAGCAACTATGCTAACCGAAAGGATAATCACGGCTGCTGCGGCTGAACTTCAGATTTCTGTGGTCTCAAAACCAGGAGGGAAGCAGAGCACCTCCAGTTACAGGTGGTTATGAGCCCCATGTGTGCTGTCCTGTAACAGCAACGCACTGTTTCTCACCTCAATACAGCCACATCAGGCGGCGTCTCCATTCCTGTCGTCCACAGGAGAGGCCTGAGGGGGAAGCGATCTTGTCGAAGGCCACAGGCAACGCTCTCCTCACAATTAGCTCTGAAAATAATTCCTCTCTGTGGGACACCCAGAAATAAAAGGAGCAGTGGTTTTATAGCACTGGCAGGTGCAGGGTTGGTTTTTTTTTTTTTTGGTAAGTTTATTTAATTTTTATTGGAATATAATTGCTTTACAGTATTGTGTTAGTATCTTCTGAGGGGATCTATGTATGCAAATACAGCTGCTATTGAGACTTTCTCTGCAGTAGCCAAGGTCTGTGCGAGGCCCTGGCTTCGGAGCAGGGGTGGCAGCGCCGTGGGAGATTTGGGGCTCACTCACCACTCCAGCCCCCAACGTGACTGCTGTGAGGAGTGCAGGGAATGACAATCCAGGTCTCCAATTCCATAGTGTTGTAGCAGGAATCCTGAAAGTGCTGGTGGTGCTGATATGTATAAGCTGTGTCCGAACTATTGCACCTACAGTTAAATAACTATTTCCAAGCTGGTCCCAGGGCTCTTTTCTCTCTAAGAGAGGTATGGGGCCAAGCCTGAGGCTCCTCTGTCCTTTCAGCTGCTTTCTCATGTAGGATGATCAGGGAAGACGGTCCAGGCTAAAGTAAATTGTCCGAGGCAGGAGCCATCAGGCTCTCTCCAGGACTGACTTCAGTTCAGAAGGAAAACAGGCAGGGATGGAGTGGAGAGGGGAAGAGAGCGGAGCATCCCCTCTCTGGGAGAAGAGCGATGTCTGGCTCCAGGTGAAGGCTGGGAACTGGGTCTGGGAACTTCCCCTCTTCGCTTCCCTTTCTCTCCCCCGCTTCCACTACTTCTTTCCCCCCTACACCCCGCATCCTCTCTCCTGATCCCCTCACAACACCCTCCTCCTGTTTGCTTAAAGGTGTCCTTCCACCCCACCCTCATTCTAGATGATTCTCTAGCCTATTGAAGTAGATTAGAATTCCAAATTGCTTTGAAGTGACATGAAAACACTAAAAAGAAGGGAATGAAACGGAGATATTGTGGGAAGGGTTCAAAACCAAGAAGGGAGACAATCAGAGCACTTTCTCAACAGCTGCAGTTTTGTTCACCGTGAGACGTAAAGACAATATGTCTCTATTTTATGCAAGTACATATCAAGCTATAAATAAAGATGACTTCAGATTGAATTCTGAAAAGTTACTCTTATACCAACAGAAGAACTGGCAACCCTGGTCTTCAGTAGCACATGGAAGGCCAGAATCCCGGAAGCCAGTTGGTCTTCCCACTGCTGCTGCTGCTGCTGCTGCTGCTAAGTCGCTTCAGTCGTATCCAACTCTGTGCGACCCCATAGACGGCAGCCCACCAGGCTCCCCCGTCCCTGGGATTCTCCAGGCAAGAACACGGGAGTGGGTTGCCATTTCCTTTTCCAATGCATGAAAGTGAAAAGTGAAAGTGAAGGTGCTCAGTTGTGTCCGACTCTTAGCAACCCCATGGACTGTAGCCCACCAGGCTCCTCTGTCCATGGGATTTTCCAGGCAAGAGTACTGGAGTGGGGTGCCATTGCCCTCTCCAACTTGCCACTGCTGCTTTAGTACAGTTGTGGGCAGAGAGCAGAGCAGGGACCTCTGTCCGGGTTTGGGGCCAGGGTAGGCTGCCTGGAGGAGGTGGCAACAGGATCCGAGATCTGAAAGATGGGGGTTTTAGCTGAGACAAGGATGTGAGGAAGGAGAGGCAGTGACCTCCCACTCTTGGGGAATTGCTTCTCCTTCGTTGTTACTCTTTCACGTGGGGAGTGCACAGGCAAAGCCAGGGGCTCCTCAGGAAGCATGTGAGTTCTTAGAAGGTGCACAGACCAAAGGGACTCCAGTTGGATGGTTCTGAAAGCAGCTATTACAGCGTGCCCAGCTCAGCCTCTCACACTTCAGGAGCCTCCCAGGGCACACCTGATTGAGGCAGCAGAGTCTCTGCTGCGTCCCCCAAATCTGAACATGTAGATTTTCCTTGGGGACTGATTTGAAATGATTTTTGGAGGGTGTGGCTGCCTTTGTTGGTTTCCTCTTAAGTTTCACTGATACATTGTAATGAAGATGGAAACAAGCCCTGTCTTTCTGGTGATGAAAGTTCATTTTCTTCCTTGTCACCTGTATGGACTTAATGAGCCTCCCCACAAGTGCCTCCTATCTGGTGCTGTGAGGGGTGGTGGGCTCAGAGCTTCCCCAGGGAGCTTACCATGTGGTTGGACTGATGTGAAATATTTTGCTCTTCTTATTATTAAAAATCTACTTCTTGAAACCTACAGTGTTATCCCTGGCTCTGCCTCTGGAAGCAGAAAAAAAAAAAAAAAAAACTAGAGCTAAATAAAATGAACAATTCCACTGCTACCAGGAGCCCCAGTTTTCCTTGGAGAGTATCTGTTTCTTATGGGAGGGACCTCAACATCAAAACCTTCACAATTCATTATTATAGGAATAACATCTTCCTACTTTATTTGACAAAGGTGCCTCTGATAAGTTCATCCAAATGTGAGGCCAAATCATTTATTTATAAATGGAAAATGAGGGGGAAAAATCTTTTTCTCAGAATTTCAAACATCTATCTACAAAGAGCATCCCGAGTCTCTGTTGATTTTTGTAAGTAGAATGCAGATTTTATAAGGGCATTAATGTTTGATCCATATACAGGCCAAAAAGAAATGCAGATAGTTGTTGCATTGTCCTTGCCAGCTTTTCTACAGCAGGTGAAACATAGTATGGAAATGCTGTCTGGGAATGAGATCCAGTTGTTCCTTATATACTGTGATGAGAAATCCAGACCTGAAGTTCCAAGGAGAAAACTGGCACAAGTTGAGAGGGGAAAGCTGTTGAAGTAAATGAAAAGGAATGGGAGATGCTGGCACAGGGATGCTGGAGGAACCCTTGGAGAAGATTGGGTAAACCTTCTGAGCTTATAAGGAAAGGCACATAATTGAAGGAGTAAACACAGGTAAAAATTTTGGCAAAAATCAGAGCAAAAATTGCAACTTTTTTTTTTTTAATAATATGGAGGTTTAGCTATTCAAAAACCATCCCACTACAAAGCATCTTAAAATGCTGAGATTGGCAAAAAGAAAAAAACTAAAGGTAAGAACTGAGTCATGAGTCCAGAGAGGTAAATTTTATGAAAAAATACTATTACCCGAAGGTCACTTGCCAATCCTAGTTTAAAAAAAAAAAAAAGAGTGAGCCAGTAAGTAGTATGAATCAGTTCAGTTCAGTCACTCAGTCATGTCCGACTCTTTGCGACCCCATGAATCGCAGCACACCAAGCCTCCCTGTCCATCACCAACTCCTGGAGTTCACTCAGACTCGCATCCATCGAGTCAGTGATGCCATTCAGCCATCTCATGCTCTGTTGTCCCCTTCTCCTCCTGCCCCCAATCCCTCCCAGCATCAGAGTCTTTTCCAATGAGTCAACTCTTCGCATGAGGTGGCCAAAGTACTGGAGTTTCAGCTTTAGCATCATTCCTTCCAAAGAAATCCCAGGGCTGATCTCCTTCAGAATGGACTGGTTGCATCTCCTTGCAGTGATATAAATACAGAAGTTCTTTTCTTGGGACTTTGTTCAGTTTTGGGTGGCTGGTCTGATGGGGCAAGGTGACCAGGCCTCAGTCTGGACAGTTTCCTGGATCATCAGCCTTGGGGATTGTTTGCAGAGGATATCTCCTTCCACAACCACCATTACTAAAACTGCCCTGCAGCCCAGTGCACCCCTGATCCATCTTGTTTGTTAGCTGAAGAAACTCAAACTCCAAGTTTCCCTTTGCCATCTGTTGTACATTGTAAGTTTTGCTTAGGCAAAAACCAAAACAAAAAATTAGTCGAAGTAAACTCAGGGGAACCTTGTCGGGTGTTGTATTTGATCTGTTACCTTCAACCTGCTTGGGCTTATTTTTGTTTCTGATTGTTACCAAACCAAGAACTGGAGGACTGAGACCCAGGTACACAGAGGGAAGACCTTGTTAGACCAGGGAAAGGAAAGTGCTCAGTGACTCAGCAGCAGTAGCCTTGACTTCTATTTTCCACAGTTGTTTGGAAAGCAGTCAGGATTAAGAATGAACAGCTATTGCTCTGGACTTCGTCAGGGAGTAGCCCATGCAAAAGCAGGCACACGACGGCTTAAAACAGCACCCCTGAATGTGTATGTGGGGGGGATGATAATGACGTCACACAGGGAGGGCTTTGCCTCAAGCAGGGGATCTGTTTTCTGATAGACCCCAATCAGGAACGGCTCTCGTGCAGAAGAGCTGGGGACGCAGAGCAGACTATCAGCAGGTTCAAAGAGAGAGTCATCTGGCTGCCCAAGAAGGAAATAAGGAAGAGCCAGTTCGAAATGTTTAGCAGAAAGTATAGCAAGGAGGAAATCTCTTTTAAAGTAACATTTATAAGATAGCATTCTAAACACGAACTCTAGCAATCACACAACGACGGACTGAATTCTCCTGCGAGAAAACACACGGGACGGGTAAACCTCCCCTTGCGCTCTGGACCTGCAGGAGGGCGGACGCGGCACAGCCTCCGTCCCATCAGAGCGACACCCTGGGTCGCACCTGCTGAAGGATTTTCACCCATTTTTTTACATCAAGCAAGAAATAGAAGCTCATTTTATAACCCCACTGTTACATTAGTAGTATTTTTTACAGTATGTGATGATGGTTTTCATTTCCAAGTGTGGGTCCAGCCATCCAAGTTTTCATTTCTTGCCCAAAGTCTTAAATTCAAGAAATTCTCCATGTTCTGTCACAGAGGCCTCTGTTCACAAATTTATGGCCCCATTAAGGACAAGCATCTGGTTTCTTCAATGGGGTAAAAGTAGGGACGGAGCCCTCAGCCGGGAGTCTCCAACAGAACTGAGTCAATCAGCTCATGCTGCACAGCACCACCACAGACGGAGGAGCTTGAACGGCAGACGTTTACTTTTCTCACAGCTCTGGAAGCTGGAGGTCTATGCTCAAGGTGCCGTCCGGGCTGCTGGCTTTCTTCCTGGCTTCCACACGCCTGCCTGCCCTCTGTCGCCTCGTGTGCCCTTTCTCTCTCCTTGCTCGGGGGAGGGGGCTGGACGCCTACCTCTTCCTGTGACACTGGTTCTATTGGATGAGGGCCCTCACTCATGACCTCATTTATCCTGAAATGCCTCCTTAAAAGACCCATCTCCAAATACAGTCACACGGGGGTTAGGGCTTCAGCATATGAATTTGGGGAGGATACAGTGCAGTCGAAAAAAAAAATATTGCTTTATAGAGGGTCATTTGTGACATTTGAGACTATGACAAAACCCCAGACTTGTGTACACCTCCCAGCTGAGAGGAAAAGCCTTCCCTTTGCCTTCATAAGACATGGCTTTGAATCTTCTGCCGCTTCTCTACTGCAGTGATCTTGGGCGAGCTCCTAAAGAGGGTTTTTGTGAGGGTCGCATAAGATACATGTGAAAATGTGTAGCCCTGAGCCCTGCAGGTGAAAGAAAGCTAACAGGCTGTAGTTCAGCAGGACTTTTTGATCGCTCTGCATGCTCCCAAACAAAACAGTGCGACAAGGAACTTACATGGCTACAGTGTGGGTCATTTTAGGAAAAGGCAGCTTGAGTTGATCTCCAGTTTTTCAGGGCTAATTTTCTCATTTTGGCTCTCTTTATTTCCAAAGAGATTTCCTTCCTGCTATATTTTCTGCTAAATGTTTAAAACTGGCTCTTCCTTATTTCCTTATTGAACACCCATATTGACAAAAATTATGTCTTTTTCCCTATTTCCCAAACTGCCTTCCTCTTTCTTCCAAAAATGAAAAAAGATTAGGATTAACAGTTAGACAAACTAGTCTATATATGTCTTTCATGGAGAGAAAGCAGAATTCACTTACTCAGTTAGTCATTTTTCTAACATTCAAACACTCTGTCTCAAAGCCCTTTAAACTGATATTGTGTTGAATGATGTCACTAATGTTAATTGACAGTTTGTTGGAAACTGTCTCTTAAAAACTCTCAATTTCTGTTCAAGACCTGTTTATTTTGTTACAGAATTCAAAATCAAGGAGGAACTTCCAGAAAGAAAAAGTGTGTATGTGTGTTTGCATGCATATGTTTTGGCTTTTATACCAGGAAGGTCATTTGCAAGAAAGACCAAAAAAAAAAGAAACAAGTAGAAATGAAATTAGACCCGTGTTTATACAGTTCTCCACATTGGCCCAGGACTTATTTTTGAAAGTTTGTAAACTAGCCTTCCAGTTTAAATTGAATAAGTAGGTACAGCTGAGTAAATGGGGAGACGCGGGTCTGTGGCCATATGTTTTCACTTTAAAATTACATTGAAGAGGAACAGAGGGGGTTAGAAACAAAAATAAAAAAGAGAGATATAAGACAGGCTGTGTTTAAAGGGAAAATGTGAGAAAACGAAGAGTCAAAACAGAAGTCCTCTTGGCTTGGCCAGAGGGACCCTAGGCAGCTCCACCCTGATCGCAAAGAACGACCTTCTCAGAGCCCAGAGCCATCCCTCCAACCTGGGGGTGGATGCGGGAGCTTGCCATGCAGAGGAGCCCACACACCGAAAGGCAGGGTGCTGGGACAGGCCTTAAAGAGTCAGCAGACATTTTGGGGTGGCCTCGATTAAAGGCAGGTCCATCCGAGAATCTCCCCGCTGACTCTCCAGGGCAGGGACTGGAGGCAGCCATCCATCCTATCTTAAAGACCAACCTAAAACCGCTGCCCTGTTCCTCAACAAGTCATGACACCGACTTCCTCTATAGCTGCTCGTTACAGGCCGATTTGTGTCCACCACCCACCCCCCAGCCCAGAGTCATATGTTGAAGAACCAACCCCCAGCATTTGAGAATGCAACCATATTTGGACATAAGGTTTTTAAAAGGGATTGCGTTAAAAAGAGGCTGTTAGTGTGGCTCCTGACTCGATGGTACTGGTGTCCTTATAGAAATAGAGCCAGGGGTGTGTGCACACAGATGAAAGAGCACGTGCGGACAAAGACAGGAGAAAGCTATCTGCAGGCGGTGGGGAGAGGGATCAGGAGAAGCCAGCTCCACCGGCACCTTGATCCTGGACTGCCAGCCTGCAGAACTATGAGAAAACACACCTCTGTTGTTTTAAGTCACCCAGTGTGGAGTATTTTGTTAGAGCATCCTCGCAAACTAATTGAGTACTGGAGGAAACCATGCCCACATCACCCATTAAAGATGGGTTGTTTTCTTGCAAGCCCCCAAATGGAAAGAATCATACGGTTTCTCACTCTAATATCAGGGGAATTGCTTAGTTTCTGCCCCCTTCACCGCCCAGGGCATATTGTAAAAACCATCTGGACACTGTAATTATTCATGGACGTCCGGGTAATTCTGAAAGGCTTCCTTCGATTTATCGAAATAATCAACAGCATCCCTGTTAAGAATTAAATTGTGCATCCCCCCCTTTAAAAAGATCTGTTGGAGTCCTAACACCCAGTACCTCAGCAAGTGACTTTACTTGGAAATGAGGTTTATACAGAGGTAGTCAAGTTAAGATGAGATCATTAGAGTGGTCTCTAATCCAATATGACTGGTGTCTTAGAAAAAGGGGAAATTGGGACACAGACACAGACAGGTGGAACACCATGTGAAGATGCAGGCGGGGATCAGGGCGATGCTTCCACAAGCCAAGGAATGGCAGTGACTGCAGGCGGCGAGCAAAGGCTGGGGGAGAGGCAGGGGACAGTCTCCTTCACAGGAGAACCAGCCTGGCTGCCATCGCTTTGACCGCAGGCTCCTGGCCTCCAGACCTGGGAGACATGCATTTCCACTGTTTACCCCTTGAAGCGCACAGTACTTTGTCACCGCGGCCCCAGGAAACAAATGCAGTTCCAATCCAAAGTCATTCTCCTTCTCATCTCTAGAAATGTTGGGGCGGGGTCGGGGGGAGGTGGGTGTGGGGCTTAATAACTCCTCATATTTGGTCTACGTGGGTTCTGGTTGCCCAAGACAGAGCCTAAGATGGCAGCCTCAGTCTGTTTGGGGTTTTTAGCCTTGTGGGAGGGGGTATAATTGACAGAACTGTACATATTTAAGGTGTACAACTTACTGTCTTGATACATGTATACACTGTGAAATGATCACTGCAGTCAGGCTAAAGAACACTACCTCACACAGTTCCCTTTTCGGGGTGGGGGGACAAGAACACTCAAGATCTACCCTGTTAGCAAATTTCAAGCGTGCAATATAGTATTGTCAGCTGTCATCACTGAGTTGTAAGTTAGCTCTCCAAAATGTGTTCGCCTCGCCTGGCTGCAACTTCCTGCCTCCCCATTCCCCACCCCTGCGTGGCAACCACCATTCCACTCTGAGCTGCAGACGCTTCTAACTTCATCTTGGAAGTGATATGGTGGCTCAGTAAAGAATCTTCCTGCAGTGCAGACCTGGGTTCGATCCCTGAGTCAGGAAGATCCCCTGGAGAAGGGGTTAGCAACCCACTCCAGTATTCTTGCCTGGAGAACCCCATGTACAGAAAAGCCTGGAGGCTACAGTCCACGGGGTCACAAAGAGACACAATTGAACGACTAGTACTTTCACTTTGGAAGCGATATAAAGTCACTTCTCCTGTTTCTGTGAATACAGTGTGGGAGGGAATTACTCCCAGGAGGGAGGATCTGGTGGGCCGTCTTGGGAGCTGCCTACCCCTGACCTTCCACGGACTGGCTCGGGGAAGGGCTGTGACCTTTATGGGTCTCCCTAGTTTTTTTGTCTGTGTAATGACAGATGATGATTGCAAGGTGATGGCCTGCTCAGGGGGTTTCCTGTGCTGTCTCATTCAATTGGTACAACAGTCGCCAGAGGCAGGGATTCTGTTTCCATCTTCATGACTGGAAAACCAACGGCTAAAAATATTCAGGAGGTCTTGAACTCAGGGCAGCTCTTTCCTGAGCTGCCATGTTTTTGATGCATGAACGGAGAGTGCTGGACTCCAGAGTTCCTCCTGGCTCGTCTGTCTCCAAGAAGCCTTGGGCTCCAGGGCAGGCCTTTCACCTCGATGCTGGGGGGCACAGATTCTGGAGCTGCTGCTCTTCCTGCGGCTGGGAGCAGCCCCGCTTCCCCAGACCCATGGTGTCCTCAGGCCGTGCCCATGTGGTCATCCTTCCGGGAGATTACATCTCAGCACAGAGGCGATGTCTGTGGGTGAGACCGCAGGGATCACCCCAACCCGACTGCAGGGGGCCCTGGTGCTGCTGTAACACATGCAAAGCCCGTCATGAGCTGTCACTCAATTCACTTTTATTTCCAGACATTTAATTCTGTTATCTTGAGAAGGTTCTAGACCACACAAGCCCATGGCTTGTGGCCATGTATTGTGGGTGTGGGCCACACCCTGACTCCAGCAGGCGGTCAGCAGAGGTCACCATCACCCGGAGGCCCTGAGCTGCCGCCCTGAGGTCTTCATTTCTCGGTCTCTTGGTGACTGCATTTCATGGCTCTCCCGATGTCTTTTCAAAACCTCCCCACCCTGGTCTGTTCCTTGGTGATCAGGGTAGGCAGGGGCTCGAGCTGGCCTGCAGGGCCAGCTTGCAAGACCAGCCTTCCTGGGGCCTGCCCTGCTCCCCTCTCTCCCCTGGCAACCATGGAGCCACGTCAACATCCCTTCTGAGCAGAGTTTAGATGTTCAGCTGTTTGTTTTGACATGACTGCTGCCTTCCCTCCCTCCTCTTCCTCGTCTGTCTTTCTCTCCTGACCCTGCTTCTTGTGATCAGGAGAAATCAGTAGGCCCACGTTTAAGCTTCAGAGGCAAGTGGGAGACTCCTAAGAGGCCTGGGCTTTGAGAGAGCTCTCTCAACCCCTCTCCCCGCTGTCATGGGGAGTCCCAGTGCAGAACACCTCTCTCTCTGACCATGTGCTGGAGGACAAGCTGAAGTCTAGCCTGTGACCCACCGGATGGATTCTGGGGTGTGGGGCCAGCAGGACTGTCTCTCATGTCCCTGGCTCTGTGGGAGATAAGGATGGGCTTTGGGAGGGCTTGGGGCTGAGTTCCTGTATGAGGGTGCCACACCCCTGACGAGGGGACACGAAGGGGACAGGCAGGTGGAAAGGCCACAGGGCCTGAGGCTTTTCACTCCACATGTGTGTTCAAATGTTGGCAAAGCAGCTGATCATCAGCCAGTGTGAAATGTCACAGTGCAGGCGGGCCTCAAGCAGTGGGGCCTGGCTGAGCTGATCACCAGTGGGCACCAAATCACCGTCCCCCCACCTTTTATCCTGTGAATTAGGGAGCCCCTAGGACTGGCTTCATTAAGCCTTTCCCGCAGTAACTTGAAGGTACACTTCCTGTTCCCCAAAGAGTCCTAATTGCGTTGTTTTCATTCCTGCCCTTTGAGTACATTCACTTGGTCTTTGCTTTCCCATGTTTAATAGCGTGTGAGCTGTGGGGGGAAATAGTTGTGGCCTTTATCCTCTGATGCTAAATGGACCTTCCAACCGCCACTTCACATACCAAGGCCACCTGGTGGGAAGTCAGTGCATCAAAGCCAAGAAGAGCTTGAGTCTGGTAACAGATACGCCCCTGCCACCGCCAGCTGTGGCACTTGGAAAACAGCCCACAGAAATGTTTGAAACTTTCTGCTTGCCTCTAAAATGGGGACAGTAACCTCTACTTTGGGCTTCACTTTGGCTCAGTGGTAAAGAATCCGCCTGCCAATGCAGGAGACACAGGTTTGATCCTCGGGTCGGAAGATTTCCCGGAGAAGGAAATGGCTGCACATTCCAGTATTCTTGCCTGGGAAATCCCAAGGACAGAGGAGTCTGGCAGCTACAGTCCATGGGGCGGCAAAAGAGTTGGACACAACTTAGCAAGTGAACAACAACAATAGCATCTCTGCTTTTCAGACTTATGGTGATAGTAGGAAGACCATGCGTGTAAAACGGGTAACATGTTACCATGGAGTAAATGTTCGCTTGAACAGTTTTCTCTTTCCTCTTTCCCCTTGACCCCATCCAGCCAGGTGGGGTGAGAGAGGCTGGTAGCCCAGAGGTCATGTGAGAGATGACGAGTGTAGACATCCGTGCAACTCCTGTTCCCGTGCTCCTGCTGCGTCTGGATTCCACAGTCCTGGCCCGCACCCTGGGAGGCTCGGGGTACCCTAGAGCGAGCTTCTCTGCAAAATAAAGTTGCCACTCGCCTGCTACCCCAGGTTACACTGGATCACCACATAATGAAATGATTTTCCTTCCCCCTTTTATTTCCTCTCTTTCTTTCATTCTGAGACAAATGGAAAAATAATTTGATCCCCTTGAATCTTTTCACCCTGGGTATTCCCCCCTTCACACCCGAGCGCCGCCCCTGGATAAACGGGAACACATGTGCTGAAAGGCCGGCCTTCACCCTCCTGACTCAGGGCCTGCCTCCTCTCGGGACACGGGTTTCCTTTCAGACCTCAGAATAAATTCATCACAGCAGGAAGAACATTGTTTTTCTTCAAAACTTGGAGGGGGGAAAAAAAAGAAAATCCCATCTCACAATTATTCCATTTCAGAGGGAAAATGTTGCCCTTTAATCTCAAAGTTTCTTCTCTCCAACTCTGAAAGCTGTGGCTGAGGTGACTCGAAGACTCAATACATCTTTTTTTTTTTTTGCAGAGTCTGCACTGATTCATTGCTTGGGGAGCCAAGGGGTGACACATACATATTTTGGATGTGACCCTGGGTGTAGACCTGCATAGGGGCTTGACTGAAAGCACTTCTCCTTCTTGAGGTGTTCACATGTGGCTGCTTCCAGTGGAACTTTTACTTAAAAAAAAAAAAAGAATCTTCAATACAATTCTTTCATTTGCAAGTTGAATTTTCTGAAAAATTATGCAGTGAACCTTAGTATGTTTTGTTTTTATTTTCTTACCGTGGTTCCTCCAGCATCCTGGCCCCTCAGAGAACAAACGTTTTTCTCTTTAATGAAAACACACAGTGACAACCACTCGCTGTCATGGAAATTAAGCTCTTCGGTCTGACCATCTTCTGTAGCAGGCATTGGAGAAGCAGGATGTCTTCCTGAACTGCAATGTTGGCTCAAGAATTCCCATAAACTGCCTTACACTTCATGTTAAGAAAAACTCCCTGACACTGAGCATACTCCCCCTTGCTGCCAGGCGTCTTTCTGTTTCTGTAGACTTTGTTTACATGTGCCCCCTATTAATAAAAATCTGTATTTAACAGATACACTCAAGCACCTTGGAAACTAGCTTTTCTTTCAGACTCAAAGCCCTTTCTGGGAAGGAGTGAAAGGAGTTGAGCTCTGGGTTGGCCGCCCTCCATCGCATGACCATTTGTTGTCAAGGAATGTAGCAGAAGACGGCTCCTGCTATTTCCTTTTGATTTCGGTGTGTAAATCTGCTCTCACCTACAGCTTGACCACATGATGGTGCAGACACACATTAAACTGATTATTTCTGTCTGAGCTGTGCGTAGAATGTGCACTCTAAATTGCACATAAAAATGTTCCCCAAAATAGTACCACCTGCCTGCAGAAGTATCATTTTCTTTCACAAAGACAGACCCGAATGTGTTTCTGGGATCCCGCAGCCTCTGGCTGATGAGGATTGCCACCCTGTCCCTGCTGGGCGCCAGCCCGGCCTGGGCCTTCCTTCCCTCTGAAGGCAGGGACGCCGGTGGTCTCCCTGGCATGTCTTGGACAGAAGACATTCTCAGATATTTAGGGAGCAGCTCCTCCCGAATCAAAGGGATAAGAGAGGACAAGTTGGGGGGGGGGCAGGAATAAAGAGAGTGGGGAGCAAAGCAGAAGGTAGAAGTGTAACACAAGCCATCACAACCCAAGACAGGGCTCTCCCAGAACAGGAGGGCTAAGCAAAGCCAGGAAGAAGAAAGAGAAAGGGACGTAAAGCTAAAAAAGCAAGACTTGTTTCAGTTTTTAAAAGGCACAATGAAAACTAATCCCAGAGAGGCAAAATCAAGTTATTGTGGTCTCTTCTGATTAACGAGAGATGCTGAATATCCTCTTTTCTTTCAAACATCTGCTACGCCCTCAACATTCAAAGGGAAGGGTGCTTAGAAAGAGAAAGAAAGGTGTTTTGCCCATATAGGGGCACACAGAGAGCTTTTATTCTCGAAAGAACTCTTCCCTGACCGACTGACTTCTTGCCCAGAGAAAGGGGCATCTTTCTGGCTGCCCATCCAGCACATCTCGTCCCATGTCTGGGGGCCATGGTTGCAAACTCTCTGTTTCCTAATTCTCTGGTGCTGCATGCCCAGAGGGAATCACACAAAGACCCGAACATCCCCAGAGTTTTCTTTGTCATTTCATGCTCTCGTAACAGAGCTTTAAGACTGTACACATGGCAGATAGTAAAATGTCTTAGCAGTAAGGGTGGAAGCATTCAGGACCATAACTTGTCCCTCTATGCCTTTGCCACCTTGAAAGGCTGAGATTTCAGCTGCCTTCTCACAGTCTTGGATGTTGTCTCCATTCCTAACAGCCTGGGACCGTTCATCCTTATCCTAGGTGAAGTGAAGTGAAAGTTGCTCAGTTGTGTCCGACTCTTTGCAGCCCCATGGACTATACAGTCCATGGAATTCTCCAGGCCAGAATACTGGAGTGGGTAGCCTTTCCCTTCTCCAGGGGATCTTCCCAACCCAGGGATCGAACGCAGGTCTCCCACATTGCGGGCAGATTCTTTACCAGTTGAGCCACAAGGGAAGGATAATTTTTTATTGAAGGATAATTGCTTTGTAGAATTTTGTTGTTTTCTGTCAAACCGCAACATGAATCAGCCATAGGTGTACATATATCCCCTCCCTTTTGAAACTCCCTCCCATCTCCCTCCTCATCCCACCCCTCTAGGTTGACACAGAGCCCCTGTTTGAGTTTCCTGAGCCATACAGCAAATTCCTGTTGGCTATCTGCTTTTCATATGGTAATGTTAGCTTCCATGTTACTCTTTCCATGCATCTCACCCTCTCCTCCCTTCTCCCCATGTCTGTAAGTCTATTCTCTATGTCTGTTTCTCCATTGCTGCCCTGCAAATAAACTCTCCAGTACCATTTTTCTAGATTCTGTATATATGTGTTAGAATATGATATTTATCTTTCCCTCTTTGACTTACTTCACTCTGTATAATAGGTTCTAGGTTCATCCACCTCATCAGCACTGATTCAAATGTGTTGCTTTTTATGGCTGAGTAATATTCCATTGTACCACAGTTTCTTTATCCCTTCATCTGTCGACGGACATCTAGGTTGCCTCCATGTTCTAGCTCTAGCTATTGTGAATAGTGCTGCAATGAAGCCCATCCGTATCCTAACTGTGCTCCTATTTTCATGTTAGCTAAGTTCCTCAAAAATAGTCTATGTTCGTGTCTCCACGGCCTCACCTCATGTTCCCAGACAGACCTCTGTTCATGAGCTTTCCTGCCCCACACCCTGCTGTTCCCCCTGCCCTGGCAGTTTACCCATGGCCTCTAAACGCCAAAAGCAGTGGGTTCTTTTCAGTCCATCTCTCATCCTCTGTGGTGCCTGGTGGTGCTGACCTCTTCCTTCTAGAATCTCCTTCCACTCTGAGCTTCTCACACCCTGTCTCCCCTCTGCCTTCTGTGACTGCTGATTCTCCCCGTCCTGTGCGTACTCTTAGCCTTCGCCCATCCCCGGGGGCTGGGGTCTTCCCTCCTGCATCCCCATCCAGTCTCAGATGAGCCGTCCAGCCCAGGCCCCAGCCATCTGTCAGCCCTCTGCATTCTGCTGCTGTACCCCCCAGCTGCTGCAGGGACATCTTCTTGCCAGGTGGTAGGCTGAGTGTTAGTCCCCAAAGATACGCACATCCTAATCTCTGGAAGCCATGGATGTCACCTCACAGGGCAAAGGAGACTTTGCAGGTGTGATTAAGTTAAGGATTTGGGATGGGGAGCTTATCCTGGATTATCTCTGTGGACCCTAAATGTCATCACAAGCGTCCTCATAAGAGCAAGGCAGAGGGAAATCGGGCGCAGAAGAGGAAAAGTCCGTGTGTCAGTGGGAGCCAAGACCGCAGTGACCAGTGTCTCCACTCCCCACCCCCCGAGAGTTTTCCCCGAGAGCCTCCAGAGGACCCAGCCCTGCTGGTACCCTGACTTTACCCCATAGAGACTCATTTCAGACCTCCGGCTTCCAGAACTTTAAGAAAATAAATGTGTATTGTTTTAAGGCATCAAGTTCATGGGATTTCATTATGACAGCTACAGAAAACTGAACAGTCTCCAAGAGCTCCTCACTGACAGATCTGTTTGGCATCTCTCAGTCCCTGTGTCTCCTGGCTGAGGTGCATCGTTCCATTGGTCACTCGCTCTGGAATCTCCTCTTCCTTTGACTCTCATTTATCCAGTTCTCAACAGCCAATCAAGCGTTCAGGTTCCAGGGAGTCTACCCAGAAAGCAGACTCAGCCTCAGTTCAGGCTCTCACTGTCTCTTATCTGCATTCCTCTGTGTCCTACCCAGGCCATTTCTAGTCTTATATTAACATCCAGTTTCCCTGACAACTCACTGCCACTGCCTTGTCAATTTCATATGGTTCAACCCAGTGGATATAGTTGAAATATAGGGGGGAAAATTATTGGACATAAACATTTTAAGATACAGCAAAATGTGTGTGAGATTGTTTGAACATTTTCTTCGGGAGTCTCTGGACCTCCAGGGATCTGGCTGAAGAGGGGACACCCCCTCGCTTTTCATCCTCTACCCTGCCCTTCCCATTACAGGCCATGATTGCTTTCAGCTCCTGAGTTCTTTGCTCCAACTGTTTTCCTCAGAGTCAGGGCAGCACATGCTCAGTTTGTTAGCATGGTGAAGAAATTCCCCACCTCAGCCCTTCCTGCAGTAACACCTTTAAAGCCCACATTTTAACTCTTGCCCCTCTAGCAAATGGCTCAATCCTCTTGAGACTGAATCGGGGGTTGAACATTGCTATTGTTATAGATACAAAACATGAGCCTTTTATTTTCCTTTCCAGTATTAGATTTTTTTTTTTAATCTACAATAAAATTCTTAAAGGAGACTATAACATCCCTGGGCAGAATTTCTCTTTGCAAGTTCTTGGCCAATCTTTGTGACTTTCCCCATTTGTATCACTTCCTCTCCCAAGTCTCCCCCTGGTCTCCCAAGACCCAGTCCTTCCACGCTCCCCACAGCCTTCAGGGTGTGCTCATTCCGAGCGGCCTCATCCACTTCCCCACACTTTCTGCTCCAGAAACACTCAGCACTTGCTGTTGCCAGAAATACTGAACTCCAGCCTTGATTTTCATGCTTCCCTGGCTCTCAAACACATTCTTTCCTTCATTGAACCAAGGATACCACATACATATATACTTACATCTTTAAAAATAATTTTTAACCCATTTTGTAATAATTTCAGACATCAAAAAGTTGGTGACAATAATACAAAGAATTCCCCAAATGTTAACATCCTCCCTAAATAGTGTAATTATCAAAATCAGAAACATAGCACTGATTCCATGTTATTATCTAATCTACTTCAGATTTCAGTAATTGCCCCACTGATGTCATTCTTGTGTTACAGTTCCCAATCTGCTATTATGCTTTGCTTTCAGCTGTCATGTCAGCCTAGTCTACTGTGGGCCAGTTTTTCCTGGCTTCCTTTATCTTTCATGACCTTCACACTTTTGAAGAACACTGGCAAGTTGTCTTATACAATTATTCTCAATTTAGGTATGTCTGATGTTACTTCATCATTGAGTTAGTTATGCATTTTTGGCGAAAATGCCACAGAATTACCCTAATTCCAAAACCAGCCAAAGACATTACAAGTTAAAAAAAAAATTCAGACCAATATTCCTTATAAATACAGATGCAAAAATCCTAACAAAGTACTAATCAACCAAGTCCAGCAAAATATATAATTATACACCATGGCCAAGTGGGGCTTATTCTGAGACTGCAACATATAAAAAGCAATTTATGTAATAAACTATAGAATAAAGAGAAACCACATAATCATTTCAATAGACACAGACAAAACATTTAACAAAATCCAAAACTCTTACATCATAAAAAGACTCAGTATACAAAAACCAGCTGTGTTTCTATATGCCAGCAATGGACAATCTGAAAATGAAATTAAGAAAACAATTTTACTTACAATAGCATACTTAGGTATACATTTAATAAGATGATACAATACATATACACTGAAAACTGCAATACATTGTTGAAAAAAATTAAAGGATATTTAGATAAATGGAAGGTGCATTTATGGATTAGGAGGCTTGACATTATTAAGACAGTAATATTCTCTAAATTGATGTACAACTTCAGTGCAATGTCTACCAAATCACTCATGACTTTTTTGTTGTTTTAGATTTTATTTTTTAGAGAAGTTTTAGATTCATAGCAAAATTGAACTGAAGGTACAGACAATTTCCGTATATTCTACACTGCCCCCATACATACCCTCCTACATTGCCAACATTCCTCCCCAGAGCAGTGCCTTTGTTATAACTGATGCCCCTACATTGACACATCATAATCCTCAGTCTCAGTTCAGTTCAGTCACTCAGTTGTGTCCGACTCTTTGCGACCCCATGGATCGCAGCACTTCAGGCCTCCCTGTCCATCACCAACTCCCGGAGTTCACTCAGACTCACATTCATCGAGTCAGTGATGCCATCCAGCCATCTCATGCTCTGTCGTCCCCTTCTCCTCCTGCCCCCAAACCCTCCCAGCATCAGAGTCTTTTCCAATGAGTCAACTCTTCGCATGAGGTGGCCAAAGTACTGGAGCTTCAGCTTTAGCATCAGTCCTTCCAAAGAAATCCCAGGGCTGATCTCCTTCAGAATGGACTGGTTGGATCTCCTTGCAGTCCCAGGGACTCTCAAGAGTCTTCTCCAACACCACAGTTCAAAAGCATCGATTCTTCAGTGCTCAGCCTTCTTCATAGTCCAACTCTCACATCCGTACATGACCACAGGAAAAACCATAGCCTTGACTAGACGGACCTTAGCCGGCAAAGTAATGTCTCTGCTTTTGAATATGCTATCTAGGTTGGTCATAACTTTTCTTCCAAGGAGTAAGCATCTTTTGATTTCATGGCTGCAGTCACCATCTGCAGTGATTTTGGAGCCCCAAAAAATAAAGTCTGACACTGTTTCCACTATTTCCCCATCTATTTCCCATGAAGTGATGGAACCAGATGCCATGATCTTCATTTTCCGAATGTTGAGCTTTAAGCCAA
Source organism: Neotragus moschatus (assembly GCA_006410615.1). Taxonomy (NCBI): domain Eukaryota; kingdom Metazoa; phylum Chordata; class Mammalia; order Artiodactyla; family Bovidae; genus Neotragus; species Neotragus moschatus. The sequence continues at coordinate 497,619 of SJYA01002027.1, forward strand.
CTTTTTCACTCTCCTCTTTCACTCTCATCAAGAGGCTTTTTAGTTCCTCTTCACTTTCTGCCATAAAGGTGGTATCATCTGCATATCTGAGGTTATTGATATGTCTCCTGGCAATCTTGATTCCAGCTTGTGTTTCTTCCAGTCCAGTCTTTCTCATGATGTACTCTACATATAAGTTAAATAAGCAGGGTGACAATATACAGCCTTGAGGTACTCCTTATCCTATTTGGAACCAGTCTGTTGTTCCATGTCCAGTTCTAACTGTTGCTTCCTGGCCTGCATACTGATTTCTCAAGAGGCAGGTCAGGTGGTCTGGTATTCCCATCTCTCTCAAAATTTTCCACAGTTGTGATCCACACAGTCAAAGGCTTTGGCATAGTCAATAAAGCANTTTCACTTTCATCAACAGGCTTTTTAGTTCCTCTTCACTTTCTGCCATAAGGGTGGTATCATCTGCATATCTGAGGTGAGTGATATTTCTCCTGGCAATCTTGATTCCAGCTTGTGTTTCTTCCAGTCTAGCGTTTCTCATGATGTACTCTGCATAGAAGTTAAGTAAGCAGGGTGACAGTATACAGCCTTGATGTACTCCTTTTCCTCTTTGGAACCAGTCTGTTATTCCACGTCCAGTTTTAACTGTTGCTTCCTGACCTGCATACAGAGTTCTCAGGAGGCAGGTCAGGTGGTCCAGTATTCCCATCTCTCTCAGAATTTTCCACAGTTTATTGTAATCCACACAGTCAAAGGCTTTGGCATAGTCAATAAAGCAGAAATAGATAGGGGTAGTAAATTTTCAGAAGTCCTCCCTCCACAGATCAAGAAGTGCTTATTCCTATATGCTACATTTCAATCCAAGTATAAATCCAAGAAATCAAACTGTATATTATTTACAGAATCTTTTTCTTCTAGAAGCAAACAAACATGTGGTGCTTATGTAACTGTGCACTACTGTCTACAGCCAGGACTTGTTTCTTTAGTCAATTAGTTATAGAAAACTCCACATAAGGATATGGCATGGCATCAGAGAGTATATGTTTTTATTGCTGCATAAGAAATTATCTCAAGGGGGTGGCCCTAAATGGAGGAGGAATAGGACAGGGAGACCACTTTCTCCCCCACAAATTCCTAGAAAGAACATTTGAATGCTGAGGAAATTCCACAAAACAACTACTTCTGAATGCTGGCAGAGGACATCAGGCACCCAGAAAGGCAGCCCATTGTCTTCAAAAAGAGGTAAGGACAAAATATAAAACATAAAAAGAGAGACAGAAGAGTTAGGGATGGAGACCCATCCCGAGAAGGGAGTATAAAAGAGAAGTTTCCAAACACCAAGAAACCCTCTCTCACCAGCGGGTCTGTGGGGAGTTTTGGAATCTCAGAGGGCAACATAACTGGGAGGAAAAATAAATAAATAAACCCCACAGATTACCTGCCTAATGACAACTCCCAGCAGAGAAGTAGCCCAGACACTTGCANAGAGGTGGCAAGAATACACAGAGGAACTGTACAAAAAAGATCTTCATGACCTGGATAATCACGATGGTGTGATCACTCATCTAGAGCCAGACATCCTGGAATCCTCAGTCTACAGTATATATTATAGTGTAGTCTTGGTGTTATACATTCTATGGATTTGTACAAATGTATAATGTCATATATCCACCATTATGATATTGTACAGAGTATTTCCACGGCCCTAAAAATCCTCTGTGCTCCACCTTATTCGTGCCTTCACAGCCTCATTCCTCCAACCCCTGGCAATCACTGATCTTTTCTTGTCTGCAGAGTTTTGCCTTTTCCATAAAATCATGTAGTATGAAGACTTTTCAAATTGTTTCTTTCACTTAGTAATATGCATCTAAGGTTCCTCTGAATCTTTTTATGGCTTGACGGCTCATTTCTTTTTAGCACCGGATAGCATTGTATTGTCTGAATTTTGACAACTTATATGTTGGTTCACCTGCTGAAGGACACTTTGGTTGCTCCTAGGGTTTAGCCATTTGTAATAAAGCTACCATAAACATCGTCATGAAGGTTTTTGTGTAGATACGGGTTTTCATTCCTTTGGGTGCATTTCAAGGAGTACATTTGCTGGATCATATGGTAAGAATATGTATAGTTCCATAAGAAACTGCCAAGATGTCTTCCAAAGCAGTTGCACCATTTTTTATTCACACTAGCAATGAATGAGAGTTCCTGTTGCTCCACATTCTTGCTGGCATTTGGTGTCATCAGTGTTCTGGTTCATGGTCATTCTTACAGCTGTGTAGTAGTATCTCATTGATGTTTTAACTTGCATTTTTCTGTTGACATAGAAAGTGAAGCATCTTTTCCTGTGATTTTTGCCCTCTGTAGATCATTGGTGAGGTGTCCGTTAATGTCTTTGGCTCATGTTTCAATCAGGTTATTTGTTCTATTGTTGACTTTTGATAGTTCTTTGGATATTTTGGATAAAAGTCCATTATCAGATGTCTTTTGCAAATATTTTCTCCCAGTCTGTGCTTGTCTTCTCATTGTCTTGACATTCGTTTTTAGCAAAGCAGAAGGGTTTAATTTTAATGAAGTCTAAGCTAATCAATTATTTATCTCATGGATCATGCCTTTGGTGTTGTATCTAGGAAGCCATTAAAATATTCAAGCTCAGGTAGGTTTTCTCCTATGTTATCTTCTAGGACCTGCTAGCTACTTTGCTGGAAGTGACAAGCTGATCGTAAAATTCATATGAAAATTCAAGCTATCCAGAGCAGTGAAAACAACCATGAAAAATAACAAACACCTTGTAGGACTCATGCTTCCCAACTTTAAAATTGAATACAAAGATAAAGTAATCAAGACTGAGTAATCAAGATAATGGAATATAATTGTTAGTCCAAATATAGATCCACACACAGACATATAGTCTACTAATTTTCACCGAAGGTGCTGAGGCAATTCAAGTGGGGGAAAGGATGAAGTTGGACCCCCCCCTTACCTTGTACAATAAAGAAAATGATGGGTGCTTCTTGGTGATCCAGTAGTTAAGAATTCACCTTCTGATTTAGGGGACGTGGGTTCAGTCCCTGGTTGGGGAACCAAGATCCCACATGCTGTGGGGAGGTTGACCTTGTGCACACAGCTACAAAGCCCACACACTCTGGAGCCTGAGGGCTGCCACATAGATTCCAAGTATTGCAACTCAGACCCAACACAGCCAAAAAAAAAATATATATATATATATATATATGAAAATCACAGACTTTAAAGGCAACTAAAACACTTAAAACAATGAATGAAGTAAATGTTCATGACCTTGAATTAGGCAGTGATTTCTGAGATATGACATCAAAGGCACATGTGCCAGTAGTAAATGAATAACTTGGACTACGTCAATACTCAAAACTTTTGTGCTGAAAATAATAAAATCAAGAGAGTAAAAAGATAGCCCACAGAATGGGAGACAGTATTTGTAAACCATGTATCTGACAAGGAACTTGTATTCAGAATATAAAGATAACTGTTACAACTCAAACATAAAAGGATAAATAAGCCAATTAAATTGGACTTCCCCAGTGGCCCAGTGGTGAAGGAATGTTGCCTGCCTTGCAGGAGATGCAGGAAACACGGGTTCCATCCCTGAGTGGGGAAGAGCCCCTGGAGAAGGAAATGGCAGCCCTTTCCAGTTTTCTTGCCTGGAAAATCCCATGGACAGAGGAGCCTGACAGGCTACAGTTCATGGGATCGCAGAGTCCAACACAGCTGAGCAGGCACACATGTAGGCAAGCCAATTAAGTAATTGAGAGCATTTTAATAGACTTTTTCTAAGGAAAATGCGCAGATGGCATCATCCTTGGTGTGTACAAGGATATCCTTGTATCCTTCTCTTTTCTGCATCTGTTGAGCACCTTTGCGCTTGTCCACACGACAGTGGATGGAGTTTTGCCTTTTCCATAAAATCGTGTAGTATGAAGACTTTTCAAATTGTTTTTTTCACTTAGTAATATGCATTTAAGGTTCCTCTGAATCTTTTTATGGCTTGACAGCTCATTTCTTTTTAGCACCGGATAACATGGTATTGTCTGAATGTTTGACAACTTCTATGTTGATTCACCTGCTGAAGGACACTTTGGTTGCTCCTAGGGTTTAGCCATTTGTAATAAAGCTGCCTTTTCCATAAAATCGTGTAGAAACATAAAACCATGTGTCCAGGGCTCTCCTCTCTTGGCTGGGAGGACTCTGAGACCTTCCCACACTGAGCACAGTGCCAGCTGTGGAAGACGCTCAGCTCTGGCGGGTGGCTGGACAAACACGTGAGGGAAAGAATGCAGGGATGAACAGACACTGCAGTGAATGCTCAGATGTGAGTCATAGTATAAGAATATTGCCTGAGAAACTCCAGGTATCATCTTGTGTGGCCTCAGGTGGTGGCCTGCAGCCTGGTGTATTAGTTTTCTGTCCAGACAAGATATAAAGAGGGAGGAATCAAGTACACTTCCGAGGCTTCTGGTTATGAACCCATTGGTAGAAGGTGGTGTGAGCGTTAAGCTGGGGGACCTACCTGAAGAAGATCTGGGTGTTGAGGCCGCGCTGGGCTAAGGAACTGCCCTCCACCCGGGATGCTGAAGCAGGGAATCTCGGAAGCAGCTGGATGTCTGGGCTGGCGCTCCCAGGAGAGGACCAGCTGGACGACACTTTGTGAGTCAAGGGCCTGCTTGGAAAGGATTATGCCCTGGGAAAATGGGCAGGAGCTGAGAGAGGAGGGGAGAAGATGGAGCAGAGAACCCTTGACCATGCTGAAGGCCAGTCACCGGTGGGGGAACCCACGGAAGCCTGAGACAGAACAAAGAACTGGAGCAAGTGAGGCCAGTAGGATGGAGACAGAAAGGGCCCAGGGTTTAGACATCACTGGGAAGGCGTGGCGGCAGCAGGAGGCGTATTTCTGGGACGTGAACTGTAGACGGAGGACATGGGCCCTTGAAGTGTCACTTATTCTCGTAGGGAACTTGAAAACCAGTAGAGGACGGAGACCCAGTAGCAATTCTTAGAAGTTTAAGGTCCATCGATCATGTTTTAAAGCCATGGAGGGTCTCGAGTATGTCTGTACATCAGAAAAGGCAAACAGGGCCAGCAGAAAGGAAGAGGTCTGCTGAGACGGGGACTCATTAGCAGGAGACTGAAAGTGTGGAGGAGAGAGGATTTGGGGCCCAGATGGAATCAGCACTTCAGAGGGGGGGCCCCCCGAGACAAGAGGGAGGAGATGAGGCTGGCCAGGTGTGGGGGAGTTGGGGGAGCGGGGCAGGAGGCTGAGGTGTCTCCTTCAGGGGCACCTGGGGGGCGGGGGTGGGCGGGCAGCAGGGATCAGATAAGGT